>JAHLMG010000031.1:0-208318 GCA_019914985.1 Auriscalpium microsporum
CTGCTGCTGGTACGGGGCACCAGCGGAGAAAGATCGTTGGGGAGTGAAGGTGGGGGGTATGATGGGGCCAAAGTCATCATAGGGACTTGCGGTGCGGGCCTTGTGGGGTGGTCTGTTGGTGCTGGTGCTGCTCTTTTTCGAGTGCTGCATGGAACCGCATGCGTCTGATCGCCTTTTCCCTCTCGATGCGCTCCTTCTCCCCAGCCTGGAGAACCTTTTTGTACTCAACACGCAGCTTGCGACCCTGAACATCAAAACCGTTCAAGGCAGCGACGACGGCGTCGGCATCCGAGGCCTGTCGGAAGTTGGCGAAAGCAAGGCCGCGGAAGGAGCCAGATTGGTCAAGGTGGTAGTTGAAGGCGTACGGGGTTGGAATGGCCAGGGACGCCTGGGCACGTAGAGCGATGAGAAATACTGACACAAGAGGGGGATGGCGGAAACGTACGATTATATCCAAGAGAGTTTCGCGTTTGACGTTAAATGGATGTTCTTGATGACAATGGCGGTGGGTATAACCTCGTCGTCGGCGTTCTGAGCTGGTGAGCCTGGAATGTTGGGTGCATTAATGTGGGGAAGCGGGGGGAGCCGCCACCGGATGAGAGGTCAGAGTTGTTGGGCGGAGAGAGGGAGCGGTTGTCAGCGAAGATGGCGTTGCTGTCAAGCCATTGCTGGGAGGGGGTGAACGGAGGGAGAGGGGAGACAACGAGGCGCACACACCGAGGGGAGCCGCCACGGACAGGCTTTGACTTGAGCGGGGACTGGCTCATGGCGAGGGGGTTGTATACGGGGGGGAAGTGAAAAATGGTACTGGGGTCTGCCGTTGCCTCCGGATCCGTTGCTGCCGTCGTAGTCGTAATTGTCGTGCAAACGTTGGTGAGAGGGCTGAGAAGAGAGCGAGAGGGCTGCGATATCCGGGGCGAGGAGGAGGTAGTCATGATGTTCGGGCGAGAGAGGCTTGGGCAGTCGTAAGAGAAGGAAAGAGACAAGAGTGCACGCACGCATGCGCGATCAACGAATACAACGCCAGCGGAGAACGCCGGCCACGAGGCGGTATTTAATGCAACAATTCACAGTACAACGACGGCATTTGTGTCCAGCAAGCGCCTCGCAGCGTACCCTACATGCTCGAGCTCACTACCCGCCTCGCACACTCTCCACATTCACCGCAGCGCGCGCAGGCGTCTGCAGGCAGCGCGCTCACGTCCAACGGCACAGAGATCGACCGCGAGTGGTCCCACGGCCCACGCGTCTGCCCCTTCCCCTGCGCCGCCTGCTTGCCCCCGTCTACCGCGCCCTCCTTTGCCTGCAGGCGCGCACGCGGGACCGGTCCGTGCGCGACGACCGCCGGCGGATGGAATATCGGCCGCGGCAGAGACGGCAGCGTGAACTTGGCCCGGCCGCGAGGCGGCAGAGGCCCCTCGACGAGGCGCAGTGCGGTCGGGGGAGGACGACGAGGCATGGTAAGTATGTTGTGTGGGTGGTTGGTTGGGTGAAAATGAACTGCAAATCAGGATGAGCTCGACGCCTTTTGAGCTACGCGGACAATGGCGCTCCCCCACCTTTTGTCAAGACTGCAATGGCAACAAAGTCGGATCAACCGACGACGAAAAACGAAAGGGTGGGTGGGCTGGCCGGTGGTCAACCAGAGCAAGCAGCAGCCGCAGCCGTCGCGACGGGGAACAGCCGCATTACATAACCAATGTGGGCTATAGCCAAAATATTACAACATCCGATGCATTGGACTATGTATTTACAACGACAGAACGACCGTGGATAGAGGTATCGAGCGAACAGGATAGGGACAGCTAGCGCCTAGGCAGACTCGTCGTTGAGTGGCCGGTAGTATCGAGCGAGCTGTACCTTGAAAGCTGCACCGAACACGCGTCAGTACCCACACTGGCAAGAACACAACCGAATCATCCACCTTCTGGAGAGTCCCAGATGTTTGAAGCGTCGGGGTTCAAGGGAGACGCGTTGTTCGGCTCTGCCACGGCGTCAGGCATACAAAATTACAGGAGCAGAAATACGCACCTCCCAGCAAGGATTGCAATGAGATGAGGATCGTCTGAACGCTGTAGACCGCCGACCATTTATCCTGAGAGCCACCAAGAGTGAGACCGCGCCGCGCCGACAGAATGTCCGTACGCACCTGCAGGATGTCCAGGCAGATGGAACCAGACACAATGTCGACATTAGGATGGAAGCAAGCGAGTCGAATTTGATGACGGGGGCCACGTAAGGGTAGTTTGGCGGGAAGCTGATGGAGATCTTGAACGTCATGCCGGCGTAGTACTAGAGGTAGAGAAACAGTGAGCAGGCAGAGAGACACGAGCAGCAGATACTGACCGTCCCCGCCGGGCCTTCGATTGTGCCCGCCCATTCAAAAAGGTTGGCATCCGACTTCGGGAATGCCGACTGAAATGCAGCAGGTGAGCCATGGGAAGGACGAGGGTGCCGCGCACGTACGATACCAGGCGACGAAGACATCTGGAAAGAGACGTGGACGTGTCGGTTGAGCACTGGGCAGGAGAGCTGGCTACACTCACCATCAAGGTCATCAACTCGTTGCTCAGTCTGCGGCAGGGGGGTTGAGCGCGCAAGAAAGGATAAAAAGAGTGGAAGACGCACCGCTTGGTGACGCTTCCGACGCTGTCAGAACCAGACCCTGCAACGGCAGCCTTTGCAGATGGACGAGGCGGAGGTGGCGCAAGCGAGGAGGTGATTTGTTCCATTGAAGAAGCGTGGTGGGAGGAGAGAAGGAGGTAGAGGTGCCGGTGAAGTTGAACGCGAGGTGTGCGTCACGTGACACAAATGCGGAAGTTGGCTAATATATCATTACTTTGTACATTCAGGAGATAATTACAGTGATATGTATACGGGCGGCATGCAGTACTAGTAGTGCGCGGGCTGCACACGCGCGGCCGACGTATGTCTTGGGTGAGCGCGGCCGGTGAGCGTGATGGAGATTTGGTTGGACCGCGGGAGCAGCCGGTCGGGCCCGGTGACGAATGCGCGAAATTGTCGAAGGCGCGACCTCAACCTCCTTCCCCCCGCGACCATCATCCTCCTCCAGCTGCAGGACGCGGTCGCCATGGCCCCCGTCTCTCCAAATGCCGCAGAGTTAGCCCTCGTGAGCGCCATCTTCACCAAGAACGATCCACAGAACTTTGGCGTCATCACCGGGGACCTCGCCGTCTCCATCTTCGGTGGTTCAAAGCTCCCCCCCATCGTCCTTGGCGAGATATGGAGTCTCTCCGACTCGGACAACCAAGGCTTCTTGACGCGTGAAGGCGTCACTGTCGCTGTTCGTCTCATAGGCTGGGCCCAGCACGGAGAGAAAGTCACTGACACCTTGATCAACAAGCGTTAGTCCAGCCCTCCCAGCATCTCCCCCCACCGCCCTTACGATCATTCCCATGTAGCGAGCCCGCCTGCGACCATCGAAGGCTACCCAATGTCTGCCGCCCCAAGGGGTGCTGTGAGTCCAGCACCGAAGTCCTCGGCGCCTCTTGCCCCACCTCCTCTCACTGCTGCGGACAAGGCCAAATTTGCGCGCTTGTTCCAATCGTGTGCGGCCCCATCAATGGCTGGCTGTCTGGTGTGCAACCTTTTCTCTTATCACCTTGTTTCCTCCATTTAACGTCGCTGTAGGTGAGAAGGCCAGGGATGTCTTCGTGAAGTCCAAACTCCCGGTAGACAAGCTGTCTCAGATTTGGTTCGTCCGTTTCAAGCAACCAATGCAGCTTTCAGCTTTCAGCTCACGTTTGGCGAAGGAACCTTTCCGACACCCAAAACCGAGGTTCTCTGGACGTCGTAGACTTCACGATCGCGATGTACCTCATCCAGGCGTCTATGTCCGGTCAACTGTCGTTTGTGCCCACGTCTCTTCCTCCTGGCCTCTATGAGCAAGCTGCAGGGACTCCGATATCAGCATTCTCGACAGGCGGGATCGCTACGCATGCCACTGGGGGTAGCGCCATTAGCCCCAACGTAACGGGGGCTTTTCCGTCGCGTGCGCCCATTCAACCGCAGTACACGGGCCAGCCTCTGCAGCCGCAATCCACTGGTCAAGCATTGGCGCATCAATACACCGGTCAGCCGTTGCAACCTCAGACCACAGGCACAGGACCCCGCCCGCCAGCCTCCTTTGTGCCCCCACGAGCCGCCCCAGTCGTCCCGCCCTTCCCACTCGCTCAGCAGCCAGCCTTGAAATGGGACGTCACACCCGCTGAGAAGACAAGTGCAGACAACTTCTTTTCGACTCTCGACGCCCAGAACCGCGGATACATCGAAGGCGAAGTTGCTGTACCGTTCATGCTGCAGTCGAAGCTGCCCGAAGAAGTTCTTGCACAAGTATGGTGCGTAGTGACCGTGTTAGGCTTGTTATCTCTCTCATGTTTAAATGGTCAGGATTTGGCGGACCTGAACAACGACGGGAAGCTGACGAAAGACGGGTTTGCCGTCGCCATGCATCTCATACAAGGGAAGCTTGCCGGGAAAGAGGTACCTGCTACTCTCCCTCCGGCCTTAATCCCGCCCTCGATGCGCGCAAGTAACGCGCCAGGCGCGTTCGCTTCGCCCTTTCAGGTCCAGCAGCCACCACCTGCGTCAGAGGCGCTCAGAGATCTGTTGTGGGATGACACCCCGCCTCCCTCTGCAACAGCACCGAAAACGCAGTCACCTCCCCTGCAGCCTCAACAAACAGGGCCCCAGGCCCTTTCAGCACGCAAACCGGCTCATTCTCGGGCTCAGTATTCAACACTTCGTCCTTGCCTTCAGCCCCGGCTCCTGCCCCTACATTTTCCTCTGCTCCCGCTCCTCCCCAGGCAGCGCGCGATCCCTTTGGCGCTTCTGGTGAGCACCATAAACCCTTTCATAGAGAACACCGTGGGTGACCACCTCTACAGTTTCAAGCAAGAACCTTCTTGATGACGACGAGGAAACCTCTTCGACGTCTCCTCCGATTCACGATCGCTCAGCGGAAGTTGGGAATCTGCAGATCCAACTGAATTCTACTAATCGATCTTTGGAGACCACCACGAACGAACGACAAAATGTGGAGGAGAGAGTCGGTGATCAGGCTGCACAGCTGGCGACTTTGCAGACACAGCTTAGCTCCGCAAAAGCTGCTTACGAGACGGAAACGCGTCTGCTCGCGGCCCTACGAGAACGTTTCAGCAAGCAGTCTAGCGATATACAAAAGACGAGGGAAGAGCTCATCCGAGCGGAAAGCGATCTTAGTGCGGCCCGCCTTGAGAAGTCCGAAGTCGAGCATCACGTACTCCACGACAAGGAGGAGGTTCGCGACCTGCAGCGCAAAATGACGGAGACCGGTACCACTATTGAACAAGTCAAGGCAGAAATCGAGAAGGCCAAGAAGGATGCCAAACAACAGAAGGGTCTCCTCGCCATTGCCAAGAAGCAGCTAGCTGCGCGGGAGGCAGAGAGGGCGAAGGTGGACAAGGAGCTTCTGGACGCCACCTTGCAAGGTCGAGAAACAGTCAAGGAGAGAGAGGCTGCCGAAGCCGAACTGGCGGCGGATGTGGCTTCGACGCTGGCGAATGGTGGCCAACTTGAGCCGTCGCTCTCTGCAGACAGCTTGTCTTTGGCGGCAGCCCAACCCCTTCCGACTAGTCCAGGCAGTCCGTCGTCGCTGGCAGGCAGTGTGTCAGCGGCCAAGACCAACAACCCGTTCGAACGTCTTACCATGTCACATACAGGGTCTTCGACTCGCTCTCAGTCGCCCTTCTTGCCGTTTAATAATGCGTCGGTCCCCACACCCCTGTCGCACCCACCGCGACAGCCGACGAGCCGACGACCACTGACCCCTTTGGCTTCGAGCAGGCTTTCGTGGGCGACGAGCGTCCGGAGTGGCCATCTGACAATGTAGATGTATCGATGGACGCAGACGTGCAGCCTTCCACGCCTAGGGCGGTTCCACCTGGCCTGGGACTCCCGCCGCACCATGAGACGTCCTCGCCGACCAGCGACAACGATCTCTTCAGCACCCCGCCCACGACTGCGGTTGACGCATTTAGCCCTGGTCCTATCGAGAGAACTGCTTCGCCGACGAGCGGCCTCGATGCTGCGGTCGCACATTTTCCTCCTGTAAACGTGCCCCCCGCCAATCACGCTGCGGCACACCATCACACGCGGACACAGATCTGACCTCACAAGCCAAAGAGCTCGATATCGATGAATCCGACTCCAGCGATGACGATAGTGAGGACCATGCGCCGCTGGCGACTTTGATGAACAGGAACACTGTTCCTCCGACTCAGAAGGACATATCAACTCCTGCTAATGGCCATGCCACCACCAATGGGGCCACTTTCGACTCCATTTTCTCGGTCCCAAGTGCGCCGGAGCCGTCGCCCCCTGTCTCTTTCACTCCGTTTGGTGCCTCGCCGTCGGTGCAGCCTGCCCAGACGCCTTTTGACACCTCAGCGCCAGCAGCCACTTCTGGTGTGAGCGACTTTGATGAGGCTTTGGGTACACTCCCAAGCTCTGGAGGAGGCCAAGCTGCCCAGCCCAATTTCACCTTTGACGACGCATTCGAGGACAACTTTGACTTCGGTTCGACTGGCGCTCCTGCTTTCCCCCCGGCGCCATCCGCGGCGAATGGTACTCCTCAACCGGTTATTTCTCCCAAGAGCCCATCAAAGCCAGTTGACTTTGACATCGTGTTTGCTCCAAGTGGCAATGTGACCAGTCCACAGGCCGTCCCAGTGCCCTCGGTACCCACCACTCTGTCTCAGCCGCAGGAGTCAAAGCCGTTCTCCCTCAACACCACTGCCTTTGGCGCTTCTCAAGGAGCGGCTCTCCCAGTTATTGAAGAGCCGGCTCGACAGCCCTCTGGAAGCACGGATCCTGCGCATGGAATAAGTTTTGATGACGCCTTCGGAGGCGCCAACGCGTCGCAGGCGTTGGCCCTGGATAGTGGGTTTGGCTCAACGTCGTCGAGAACTTCCACCCTCCCCCCTCAGACCCAGTCGCCGATGTCGACCACATTCCCAACCACAGCGTCCTCGCTCCGTGGCCCGGCCTCTCCTCGGAATGCGTCGAGATTGTCCACGTCACCGCCCCCACGTAGCGTTTCACCCCCGCCTCGTGGACACTCCCCCAGACTGAGACCGTCCACTGCCTCATCTGACAAGGCCAAGGACACCCCTCCCACGCGGCATTCTAAATTGAGCGTAAGTTGTGGAGACCTTTGTGCTCGCTTTGTATGTGGCTAATATCTGTTCCTCGCAGCTGCGTTTGCCCTTCGGAAAGAAGAAGAAGACAGCCGACCAGGGGTCTTCCCAATTATCCCAGCACCTGTCCCCGGTTCCGGACGATGCCACGCCTGCTGTGGACGACGATGTGGAGCCCGTAAAACAGCTATGTGGGATGGGCTTCAGCCGCACGCAGGCGGTCAATGCTCTGGAAACCAATGCGTACGACTTTCAGGCGGCCCTGAACAGCTTGCTTGCTGGCTGATTTGAGATGTGGCGGAGACGAAGAATATGTAAAACGGGATTCTCGGGTTCGGACATGGGCCACGCACAACGCTCCTTTTTGCACCAATCCGTATCGATTCACTAGTGTAGTTCCTTGTTGCGTTTTCGTGACAGTTTGTAAAACTGCGCGTGCGCGTTTGTTTTGCGTTTCTTAAGACCTTTCTATAATGGACAGGGTATCTATTGCGCCTTGTACTTATGCCTTCACTTGCTGCTACTACTAACACATGACTCCTTCCTCTTCCAAGTTAACACCGGATATCTGTGCTGTCTTACTCTCGTTTCAATCTGCATTGTCCCAATCTCTCTCTGGGCACAATTGACGTGAGTGCTGGACAGTGGGAAAGCCTCTTTCGGGACGGCGGACGTATAAATATGCACTGCACCGCCATCTCTCCTCGAGACCCTCTCCAGACGCGACTTCGCATCCGCCCCCGCGGTTCTCTGCTTCATTATTGCTCTCCCACTTCATGCCCGCCTTTGATTTCGTGGTCCTTGGAAGCGGTGGGGGGCCTTTTGAGACTAATCTATCTGCGTGCGTCTCTGTCCGGTCCTACATTCACATTGCTGACGATTGATTCAAGCTATTTAGTTAAGACCTGCGCCGCGTCTTGGAAGGAAGGTATCTTGTCACTGGAGGCAGGTAAGTCTTGCGAACGTATGTGCCCATGACCTGTCCTGAGCACACAGCAATTCGGCTACAGGGTCTGGCTTAGGCACTCTTCACAGCCTGATGCGCCAAAATCCAACACTGTTCCAAGACAGCGCGGGAGGGGATAGCTCGCGTCTGTCTGCCTATGCTATTTATTCTTGTATCAGGTGCGTTGCCTCCCTATTTTCTCTGCGCCAACCTTCTAAGGTCCACGGTCAGCTGTTTTCTTGTTAGCCATGGCCATCTAGACCACGTCAATGGGCTGGTGTTGTCTGCCGGCGCACTCGCAAATCCCCCGGACTCTCAGCGAAGACGCATTTACGCGCCGCCCGACACGCTTGAAGACCTAGAAACGTTGTTTTCTGATCGACTGTGGCCGAGTCTCGCTTCTTGGAAAGAGGATGATGACCTACACAAGCTGTTATACGATCCGTGCGTCTTATTTTTGCAACTGCAGCTCAGACGTCTTAGGTGACGATATTCTTGCAGCCTTGCTTTCGATGACTGCTACCGGGAAATCTTCCCTGACGTGTCTGTCCGAATGATGCCTACTTCGCATGGGTCAAATGGTACCATAGGGAATTACCGCTCTTCGGCATTCTTCATACGTCACAACCCTTCAAGGAACGAATTTCTGTTCTTCGGAGATGTGGAGCCTGACAGCGTGTCCGGGAGCCCAGCGACTCTCGGCGTCTGGCAAGCGGCCGCACAGCTCATCCCCGACACCCTATCCACTATCTTTATCGAATGCTCGTGGCCGTCTGGTCGTACGGATGAGCAACTTTATGGTCACCTCAATCCCGAGCACCTTCTCGAAGAGTTGACGGTCCTAGCAACGGAGGTCGTTAAGAGTCGCCTGGATCGGGCCGTCAAGCGTGTCGTTATGGAGGAGCGCAAGCACAAGAGACGTCGGACGAATGGACCTCCTCCTAGTCCAGCCGTATCGTCGAACACCTTGAGAGGAGCATTGTCGGGTGTGCGGGTTTACATCATACATTGCAAGGACGATCTGGAAGAGGCCTTTGACCGCCCCATCAACCATGTTATCCGGGACCAAGTCAAGACGTTGGTTGAAATGAAGGGCTTGGGTGCAGACATTTTGAGCGCCGATCAAGGAACACGCATTGGTGTGTGCTGCTTTAGAAAGTGTAATGGAGCCAACCGCTGACCTTCATCCTCGAAGTAATCTGACTGTGCGAGCCTGCTTCGCTGATGAGTATTTATCAACCACTGTAGCCTTACGTGTATTTGTGAGATGTTGATTCCCGGTTGTTTCTGCCTACCATCGATACCTACACACCGTGCTTCCATCATTAGAAATTCAAATTTGCCATAAATAACTAAGTAGCTCTCGAATTAGGGTCGGGGAGAAGAGAAAAGCGCTTCTCCGGAGAATAACCGTTGTACCATATGTGCGAAGCCATGGATTTAGTGGGACGGACCCGAGACCGTGTCGAAGCAAAGCATCATAGAAGAGCAGCATCACGAGGAAGCGTATAGTTTGACGATACCGTCCGCTCCCGCACTGGCCATGAATGGCAGTGACGGATGGAACTGCACGTCAAGAACACCTTCGTTGGCCTTCTTGCGGTGACTCGTAACCTCCTGAATGCACGCTTTACTGCCCAGAATGTCCCAAAATCGGATGGAGCAGTCATGTCCGCCGGATACGAGCGAGAATCCAGAGGCATCGATGGATAGTGACGTGACACCATCAAGGTGTGCAGGCATCGAGTAAGTGCATTGCCCTGTGAACCATAAGAGACGCGTTCGGAGGACATGGAAGAACACGGACCTGTGCTGATATCAAATACGCGGATGTACTTGTCTTCGTGACCAGTGACAAGCAATGGCATCGTCGGATGAGAAACTATGCTATTTACTTGCGCAACGATGCCATCTGAGTGCCTCAAGGTAAGAACAAGCTGGCGAGGGATAAATGAACAACTTACCGGTGCTTAATTCGCTCGTCAGCCGTGTCAACTCCTTACCATGCTCAATGTCGAAAATCTTGATTGATGCATTTTGATATGCTACCGCCACCTTTTTGAGATCAACCTTCACCGCTTCCACCGCAGTGACACCAGGGAGGTCCTCCCGCTCCTCGCCATCGAACTCTAGACCGTTGTACGTCCACGACAAGCGCAGAGAGCCACCCGCAGGTCCGCTCACGTCCCAGACTTTGACAGAGCCCTCTGCGCCGCCACTGATCAAGGTGCTCTCATCTCGGACAAGAGCGAGATCCCAGACGGCATCGGTGTGACCGATGAGCTCTCCGCGTAAGCGTGAGCTATCGAAAGGTGCATATGTCGTATGTGTCGCGGCTGGAAGTGCCCATACGCGGATGGTTGAGTCCGATGACGCAGAATACAGCAGTTGCCTTGATGGGGCGATGATCAAGCGAGTGATGGAAGCAGAATGCCCTCGTAGAGTCAACTGCGGTTCGACTTCCGTGACGGGACGAGCACTAGACAACCGGAAGAGATGAGGGAACAACCCAGAGGGGGCAGGTCAACACGAGGTACGCACGCGGAAGAGGCGAGGCCGGTGACGTCCATGCGCCAGACCTTCACCGTGCAGTCGTCTCCGCCAGTTGCCAGGCATAGTTCGTTCGGGTGAAAGGCAATCGCTCGGACGGCGTCCAAATGACTGTCGGCATATGTCAGCAAGTGTGGAGAGATATTAGCTGAGGTTCGTCTAGTGGACTGACTTCCTCAGAGTTCGTTTTGTACTCCAAACTTTCGTGCCCTCGCCTTCACCAAGTATGTTTGACTCATCATCCTCGACGTCTCCCTCGTCCTCTTTCACCTCGTCCTCATCCTCCCGTGGTCGCCGGTCCCATGACCCGCCGGAGTAACCACCGTCTGATCCGCCCAGACGCGCTTGCTCGGCTTCGTGCGCCAACCTCAGCTTCTCCTTCCATTCGCCCTCCGCGTCCGGACGGAATATGGCAGTAAGTTGCTGAGATTCAGGAAGATGTTCCTTATCCTTGTCCGCTTCCTGAGATTGAAGTAGCTGCGAAGATGGCTGGCCGTTCTGAGTCTTTTGAGCCTGGTATTGCGCCAGTGGGTTGGTCGAATGTTGTAAGGGCTGCTGCGGAGCCGCCAGACCTTGGCCCCGGTCAATGATGGCGATGTGAGGACCTGATGATGTGGGCACAGGGGATTGGCCAGGTATGACGTTGAGACCGTTCATTAGAGGGAAGTCTTTGCCTTCTGGCATGAGCTTCCGTGGGCGAGTGCTGTAGCCCATCTGGTCGAAGGCCGGGACGTTCGGCAATGTAACTGGAAGAGAAGGATTGTTGACGAGAGGACGGCTGGGGAGAGGATTCATGGCCTGAGGTGACGTTAAATACGCGATTTCCTGCAGACATCTATTAGGTGCAGGCGTCAATGGGCGTCGGTGCAAACGCGTCAACAAGACATACTGCTTGAGGTATTCGCGACTACGTGCTCGGCTCTTTGGGTCTCTGCCAAGGGGAGGCTTCCCTGGAGCATTTGCCGATGTGGAAGGCCCAGTCGTAGCAGTCCAGCCTGTATTCGAAGGGCCCGACCAGTTGAGATTCCTTGTTGTGCCAGGCCCGATTGCACCATTCGGTATACGACCCTCCGGGGGCAACGGTGAATCTGGGAGATCACTATGGTATTGAACGGAACGTGCGAGGGGAAGGGCCGACCTTCGCTGCGTGGGGAGCTTCCGCTGCTACCATCTTTGTGACTCGAGGTTTCATCCTTCTGCGAGCCAGCAGGTTGGGACTGGAGTACAGCCAGCTTTGCAGGGGGTATAGACTGGGTAGAAGACCCAGATTGTGCTAGCTGTTTGGACCTTCAAGCGGCACGACACGTCACGCTGAATGCAGAGCCGTGCAGCAGAGAGCTACTCACCGCTCCACGCGAAGCGCATATTCGAGCATTTTGATGCGACGCATGAGGTCAACTTTTAAGTTCTCGAACGAACGGCGCTCGCCCTCGAGTAGAGCGATACGTGCCTACATGGCACAAGGGACGGTGAGCAGCGTGTCGCGACGCGAGGATTGACGACGCACCCGCATCTCAGCCCTCTCAATCTCCCATTCATTGCGATCACGCTCATATTTGCGCCACTCTGACTGGAGAAAGTGCAGGACGTTGGAGAGAGTGAAGTCCTGTCCGTTGAGCGGGGGCGGGGGCACGTCGGACGGGTTCTGTGGCCCTTGAGGCTGTTGGAGCTGCTGCTGTTGCGCCTGGGGCTTGTTGGGCGGGAGACCCTGGACAGAGCCCAGCATGGCGAGGAACTGGGACGAAATGGTGGAGGACAGCGGTGGGTGACGAGCGGTGCGACGCGGCGGTGGTTGAGGCAGACGTGAGCGTGTCAAGTGCGCCCACACTCTGCCCCGCGACAAACAATCAAAAAAACGAAAACAAAAAAAACAAACAATGAAACAAAACATTTCTCTCTTCGCATATAATATTCTGTGTGTACATCGCCCTCGCCCTCGCCAACGCCGACGCCAACGCCAACGTCCCCCGGATCCCCTCCTGATCTACTTCTTGCCCGACCTGCGCAGATATCAACACCAGACTCACTCGCGCGCGCGCACGCAACGTACTTCTTGATCCCCCCACCCGGAGGCCCGCCTGCAAACCCACCGGTCAATCCCAGACGCATCTGGGCGCCACAGAGAGCGTACCTTTCAGTGCTGAGACCATCGTCAGCGCTCTCAGCACGGACCAAGGGCGGAGAGACGTACCTTTGTCCCTTGCAGCCTTGAGAGCAGCAGCGTCTGCCTTCTGTTTCTCCTTGATCGCCGCATCGTCCTCGTCCAAGTCCTTCTTTTCTTTCTTGGGAGCCTGCAGCGCCCGTCAGCAGCCTCCGTCGGCAGTGAGGACCACATACCTTCAGAGGCTTGAGCTTGCCACCCTGCCTGCCAGACATGGTCGTGTTCAGTTGGCTGCAACTTGCAAGCAAGGGCGTCGCCTTGCTACCTCCGTTCGGCATTTGCCGGCGGTCCGTGCGCACCCAACGGCGACAGCGTCCGAGTCGCAGCGCACGTCTCGCTCGTCGTCTCGTCGACATGTCGCAGTCCGTGCACGACTGGTCTCTCGACATATCCACTCGCTGGGATGCAAGTCTGCCGTCCACCTCAGCCAAGAGCTCAATGACGCTGACGGTGCTCAGGTTCTCGGCCCATTCCCCATACACGCAAGAGAGCAGCACTTTCTCTCTCCATCCTTTCCCTCTGAACTGTCAGCCCTATTTTCCGCATCGCATGTCCGCCTCCTCACCCCTTCCTTGCAGTGTCCAATCCAGTCGACTTCACCGCATCCTGGCCATCTTCCTACGCGGATGGTGGCTATGTCGCATGGACCACCGCCGATGCAGAGGACTGGGGTCGCTTGCAGGTCTCTTTCCCACACATACGGTGCGCTCCCTGCTCTCATGTCCCACATGCTGCTGATCGGAATATCCAAGATGGAGTGTCTTGAGAAATAGCCAGGGATGGGCTGCCATTCAGCATCATAGTCTTCTGAGAGCCACCCTCACCATTTCCCCGCCGCGCATACCGACCGCCACAAGCGTGATACCCAACCTTCTTGTGCAACTGCGTCAAGGTTCCTTTTTCACCGTCGCACCAGGGAGAGATCAAGCTCCTCCATCGGGCTTTGTACCCGAATGGTATTCCGGCAACATCTATGCTATGGGCGTGACCGCACATCTTGTCCGACTGCCCGTGCCACTGTCAACGGATTCGCCGACAACATATTCAATCTACGTCAGCGGCGATTACGAAGTATAGGCACAGGCATTGTTATCCGACGCAAACTAACTGTATATAGGTACGACTTTTCGGTGACCCGAGGGATCTCGGATCAGAGACTCCAGTTCTCGATGTATTTGTATCCGCCCAGCTTGAGTATCCGAGGCAACGTCTGGTCCACGAGCCTGCGCGCGACGTGTTGTGCGACTTTGTGGAAGGTCTTGCCTTTGGTAATGTTTTCGGTATCGGTCTGCGCAGTCTCTCAGGATGGTGGACCCTTTCGTCTGTATCGCTATCACCGGAGCTACGGGCGGTGGTACGCGGCCACGGTTAGGTGCAGTTCTCGAGATGCTAATGTAATTTATAGGGCATATCTGTCTCTTTGCGGGAGTCTGTGGCTTTCGCCCCGGGACAGACACGAGTAGTAGCTCTGGAGTGGGTGCAGACGAGCCCCTTCCATGGAAATGCCATCCAGCTGCGGCTTTTTGGAAGCAATGGTGCGACATCCGTCACCGTCGATGTCGAATTGAGTATCCATCACAGGTCCGTATGGACCAAGGGCGACTCAACCGCCGTCAAGGCATCATACTTGTACTCAGACTCCGTTCCAACCAATTTCCTGGCCATGCCCCCGGACGAGCGCTCAGGTGGGGCGACCTATCGCCCTCCAATTCTTGCACTGCGTAGGCACTACTTTGACTTCCATTGGGATCTTTCTCACTCGCTCCAGATGGTGCCGGAGTGGATATTCTTGATATGCCTTTCTGGGAACAAGCGATTCCTCGTCAGAAGAGGAGCTGGGTGATCATGCCTACCGGCAGGACCTCTTGGGTCAGTATCTCATTAGCGTAGAACCGCCTCGGCGCTGAAGGATGAATAAAGGGCTTTGATTGGCATGGTCCCAGCGCTCGAGATGCGTGGGAATCTGTTGGCGCACTTTCCGCGATCCTAGAGCACGGCGAGTGGAAGACATGGGGCTTCCCTGCGAACAGCAAAGTCGTCATTGTGGGCCACTCGAACGGTGGACAAGGCACATGGTATCTGGCCTCGAGATTCCCGGATCGCGTCATTGCCGGTGAGAGTGCTTGTTGCTCTTGCACGAGTTTACTTTCTGAATATATCAAACTATTAGCGGTCCCGGCCGCGGGATATATCAAAGCTCAAGCATATATACCACTGATTCAGTCCAGGCAAGCTTACGTCTATGTTGGTGTACCGGTGCTAAACGGCGCAATCTGGTAGATCGGCTCATTTCGTCGATCCCGCGCTGCAAGCTGTCTTGGAAAGTTCGTTCACACCTGACAACAATGACTTATTTTTGTCAAATGTTGTGGATACACCCATATTGGCGATACATGGGTGCGTCAAACAGGCACGTGCATATAGGAAGATGACCTTACGATGCTCAGTGGGAACGACACGAACGTCCCGACTTGGCACACCAGAGAAGCCGTCAGCATCGTGAAAACGTGGAACCCAGATGCTAGTATCTCGTAAGGCATGAACACAGTATCACCGCTTTGCCGTTCATTTCGAACTAGGTATCACGAGGACGCGGGACAGCCGCACTGGTACCCTTCTGTCTTTCGCAATGAGGCCGTGGAAGAGTTCCTTGGCGACGTGCTGAACGACGACAAGTCCCCTTCCTATACAGATTTTACTCTGACGGTTGCTGTGCCTTCGGAAAGTGGATCCATGCACGGCTTCCGCATCGTTCATCTCGTCTTGCCAGGAAGGTGAGCCAACCTATCGACCCTTGCTGGGAGACTACTTACTTCCCTAATCATCAGACTCGGCCGACTAAGGGTCTCACGAGTCGATGGAACCGTCAAAGTCACGACGACCAACGTGAAGGCATTTACACTAGACAGAGGAATTGCCGACATGCAGTGCTTGTACATCGATGAAAGCCGCTTCTCGATATACCAGGATAAGGTGTCAGTGATGCAGTTCGTGCAACACTTAGACGGATGGCAGGTGCGTCCATGAATACCCGCAGGATACAGTGCCCACCTTTGAATTCGATCTCCTGTCTAGTCAGCCCGAGTCGAATCGACTTTCGCTGTCCAGCGGTCCAGCAGATTATCATCGGCTCTAGATTCACGGGGGGCATTTACAATCGTAGTCCCGGACACAGGCGACCGTGAACTAGCGATTGCTCAACGACTTTCCCTTGATTGGACGTGTTCCATCGTCTGGATGCAGAAATCATCACAGAGTCCACCGCCCTGCACCTGCTGGACGAAGATCAACTCAGCAAGGGCACATTGGTCGTCATCAGCCTACCTCACAACCGTTTTGCGCGGCGATGTCTAACGGAGGCCATGGGTGGGACGTCCTTCCGTATAGTCGATGACGCTCAAGGCTTCGCTCTGCAATTTCGTGGAAGCAAGCTTCTCGATCCTGGTCAAGGCACGCCTATTTTTGTTTTCCTGACACGACGAGACTCACGCTTAGCATGGGCAGGAGCAATCTTCCTACATCCGCACCCGACATCGGCGTTGTCGTCGGCGCTTTTCCTTGTAGGTAACGATGAAGAGGGCCTGGAGAGACTTGCAAGGTTGTTCCCCATTCGAACTGGGGTCTCTGTGCCAGACTGGTTGATCATCGGGAGGGCCGCAGACACGGTCGGCGCAGCCGGGGTAGAAGGGGCAGGGTACGCAGCAAGACTTGATATAAAACTCTACAACTCATCTACAACTGTTTACAGCATCTGGGGGGGAAACTGGAGCTATAACATGGCTATATCGTGGCATAATTAACAAAGTGTAGGTAGGTAAAGCGATACATTGGATATATGGAAGTGAGTACTCGTTGCAGGGCCTAATCAAAGTTCGGGCCATGGAGAGGTGCGACAGGATGTTACAATACAATGCGTGATAAATAACCCCAGAAAGACTAAGGAAACGCGTGGAGGGAATAAGGCGACAAGAAGGCAGCACTTGTGCCTGTGTCGGATTGTTTTAGGGAGCAAAGATGGATCGAGCGACCTGAAGACAGAAGAAGCGCCTCAGCCCAAGTCGTGCGGCGTTAACGTGTTCGACCTACGCTTTCAAGTAACAGCGTGACTTCAGGCGCCGTCCGGATGAAGTCTTTGCTCCAGAAATCGTACTTCGGGTTGCGCAGCAACTCGATGAACGTGACGAGTGCACCCCATGGGTGCGGGCGGTGCACAATGAATCGTTCCAAGAGGACGCGGGTAATGACCTCTCGGAAGAGATCGTCCTTTGCCTCGAGGAACAAGTGCAGGAGCAGGCAGCTAAACCAATGAGTGTGGGCATTCGGATAGCGCAAATGCAACACCATAGAACTTGTGAGGAGGTATTGGCCTGCGGGATATGTGAGCAAAGTCAAAGACGGCGCACTGCATATGACTCACCTTCCGTCTCCAAGTTATAAGCAAGGTACTGCAGCGCGACGACACCTAGATCTGGAGCTTTGAAGACGGGAGATCCACTCCTAGCCTTCGCCTGGGCAACCGAGGAGACACCGACATACATCACCAGGGAATTGATCAAAGGCACATCGTAGCCTTCCTCGCCTACGCCTGTCAGTCGCAGTCGATCCTTGAGAGACGTTAGGAATGACGGCGAGCCGCGATTGAGAAGGTATTGGTCGAGGTAGCCACGGAGGTCGCCACCCTTAAGACCGGAGGCGAAGTCGGAGAGAATGGGGGGGATAGGACCCATCTCAGGGATGGATTCGAATGTGAGAGTCCGGAGATGCGGGTCAGGAAGTACTATGCTAGGTGGAAAGGCGCTGAGGATGATGTTGCGCATTTGAATGCAACTCGATGGGATGACGTCACATAGAGTGAAGTAATACTCGCTCAGGAAGTCCGGGAAGTCATGCAGGAGAACGAGGAGCAATCTCAGAGACCCGCGATAAAGATCCCTCGAGGATGGTTGCAAGTCTGAGGATTGTAGGAACGGCGACAGAAACTTGAAGAGCGATAGCAGCAGCTTGTAAAAGGCGGCCCAACCCTGAAAGGGACGACGTCAGACTAGATGCTATAATTGACTCAAAAACCGTAATTACCTCACGATTGTCAGACGTCAACAACTTCGGCATGAAGAGGCGGTGGGAAATCAAGCTCATCCACGAAAAGGCGAATCCAGGGAAGTACGTTGGTTGCAAGGAGCTCAGAGTGTCGCTGCATGATAGAGCCGTTAGTCAGGACTAGCAAAAACTAGAATGCCTCCATACCTGATGGCAATCAGGAGCTGGAAGTATGCAGGTCCAAGACTCCCTTCAATGGCATGCAAGTCATTGATCAAGCTGGAGAAAAATCTCAGGAAAGGCTTCTGCTGAAACGCCGGTCCTTGCTCCTCGTGCATATTGGCCAGAACCAAGACAAAGATGGACAGAATCTTCGTAAGGTAATGAACTTTGGCCTGATCGTTGTTGACCCCAGACGCATCGCCGTGGTACTTGATGATGTAGACAATGAGCCGCGACATGGCATCCAAGGCATGGAATGCGTAGGCGAAATCGCCTGCAGCCACACACTTGAGATAGCTATTGACGCTGGATTCTGCACAAACGCGGAAGAAGAACGAAGAAACGTCGTCCATCTTCAATATCCCTTGCTTCGTCAACTGAGTGATGAAGGGCACAAAAGACTTCTCCGGGGAATGAGACCGTTGGAAGATGCTGACCCATTGCTGGAACCAGATGAAGAGCTTCTCACGCAGTTGGTTAGTCTCGGTCTTGTTGCCCGCCTGGTGGTTAGGTGCATCGCTGACCGGTCGCCTGACACCACGGAGGTCGTCTAACAAGCGTTGTGTCCTGGGGAGGTCTGGTCAACAACGTGAGAGATGATTGTGATCAAACTGACGCACTCATCGGTCGCTTTCCCTGACTGCAGGATCTGGCTCAAGACCTCGATTGTGTAGGTGAACTGACTTTGCGACGCCAAAGGAGGGTCGCAAGTCAGGCATTCACGAATCAATCCCGCCGCGAAGTTCTGCAGACTGGGCCTTTGGTCTCCGAACAAGAATTTTGCGAGTTGTTCGTCTTGCTGAGCAACACTAATAAGGCCGCTCCTCAGCAGCGTTGCGGTGACAGCGATGTTCAACTTCCGCTGCAGGAACTGATGAGTTATGCTCATCAAACTTTGAAGGGTACGAACCTCGTCGTCAGCATAGATGAGCCAGGTGATCGCCTCCTTTGCGACATCTTCGAAAGAGTGGCACAATTGTTCCAGCAGAGCCACGTATATCTCGCGGGTCAACTGATGGGGAGTTTTGTAAAGAAGCTGCACGATCTTTTGCGACATGAGGAGCGGTGTCCGTTGACGATCGGCGGACTCGACAGCTAGGTAAAGTATTTGCCGGACCAGATGGCGAACGTCATGATTGGGAGGAAGAGATGCCATTGGTTGTAGAGGAAGCTGGCTCAAGGAGGCCTCTAAATCCTTTACCATGACCTATATACCAACCAATGAGGCGCTGGATCGATGAAGTGGCTTGGTACGTACGTTGAAGCGATCCATCGCCTCCTGGTGGGACAATGCAGGCGGTCCCGAAGCGGGCTGCTCCATGGCGGGAGACGAAGGGTATGCCGTGACTGCGAGAGGATCATTGCGCGTCAGCGACATGGTGGAAGAAGGCCGGCTGGTCGACCAATGGCGCTTGGTGTCGAGGCCTGCGGACCTCATAAGTCGATAGTGGATCAGCAGAAAAGAGAGCGCTCACTAAAATCCTCGTAGACACCGATCTGATTCGGCTGCACACCAGTGGGTTTGATCCGCAGCGGATCCGGAAGGGACGATGAGAAATTCGAATTGACAGACGGGTCCCAGAATGGCTGGCCACGATTGGTCTGAGGGACAACATGACATGAATAATAGGACATTTCGTCTGAAGGCGAGCTCACTTGTCTGTGTCGCCGCCGATTATCGTACGCTGCAGCGAAGCTCTCGTCCACATCTGCGATGGCACGGTCCATAGCCGCTTTCTCAATCGAATGGCATGCTAGGTCGATGTTTTCTTGTACAAGCAGCATGATGACTTGATCTGGCGCCATTTGCTGTAATGACTCGATGAGAATTCTAGTACGAACATAGCCCAACGAGCACGTACGTCACTGAAGCCGTGCTCTGACAGAAATTGGCGGATGTGATTAGACAGGTTGCTTCTCAACGGCTCCTTACAGGTGACGAGGGCGAGGCTGCCCGCCAAAGTCTGCACCATGCGATGGGCTGCTTGACGGAACGTCTCCTCGTTCGCCTCCGTGGCAAAATCTTTTGCAACAAGCTCGCGCGTGGAAATACCCGCAATGGTGACAGATCGCTCGACAACAGGAAGAATGATCTGGGGGTGAAGTAAGCATATGCACGCTGAGATAAAAAAGATGTCGCACCTCTCGCACAGATCTATCAACCGCAAGCTGAACGGCTCGTTTGAAGTTGGGATTATTGGAAAGCGGTGCCAGCTGAGGGCTGATAGCAACACGTTGGACAAGGTCGGAAAGGATGACCTCCAACTGCGCGCCCACAGCACGCTGCGGATCGTTACCGCTCGCGGCGCCGAGAGCAAGAACTTGCGATTCCGCCGTTTGGGCCGATGGATCGTATCCACCCATTGGCAGCACATCGATATCTGGAACATACTCAGGTAGACCAGGTCCGTCGACCGGAGGGCGAGTTCGCAACACGTTTGTTACTTCAATTCCGTCAAGTTCGATGTCCAGGGTCTTGCAAAGCACCTCGATCTCAAACTTGAGATTTAGTTTGAGGTCCGCAGCGTGATACAATTCGGTGAGAAGGCTGACGACGGCCATCAGCCAAGGGTTTGGTGGCTTGAAGACCTTGGATGCTGCAGCTGGCTCCAAGGTCTTGCAAACGAAAGGGATCGCGACAATGAGCCGGCCGCCGTCGTAGCCTTCGAGTAAGAGATCCTTAAACGACAGATTTTTGAATTTGATGGGCTTGTCTCGAGCCAGGGTGAGCTTTCCAAGCCAAGAGCCAAGGTTCTTCAGGACGGTCCGCTCCGAACTCGACTGCATCGTCTTCTCCGCATTCAGCAACAGTGCGGACTTCACAAAGGTCTCTTGGAGGATTAACTTGAGCAGTGATGGTTGTTCCAACGCGTCCAGAAATCGCAGGTAAAGCTGGTGGTTGTTCGGCTCCGTGCTAACACGTTGGTCCACGAGATAGTTGGCGAACCATCTCGCATACGCATCGCTGTAGTGTTCCTTCATATCCTCCAGTTTCGAACTAAGATTGATAGGCGCGAGATTGTTCACGATGAAAAGAATCTTGTCGGAGACTTCTTCTGGCGGGGCCTCAATATCACCATCCACCCGATCTGGCTTGATCGATGTGAAGACAGCGGGTACATCTGTCGTTGTAGCGGTGCCAGACGTATCTCCGAGACGAGGAACCGTTTCGGTTGCATTGCTGAGGGCCCGTTGGATGACAGCGACAAGGTCAGGTCGCGCTTCCAAAAGGTGCGGGATATCAAGGAGCGCTTGGCAGAGGGGCTGCCATTCGGAGAGTCGGGAGTCGAAACGCGATAAAGCCTGGATGCCGAATTTGAACAGGTTGGTTTCGGGAGGGCAGTTCAGAGCATCGATGACGTAGCGAATGGCGATACCGAGGGGGATGTAATCGACTAGCTCAAATTGGATGATCGAGCCAAAAAGATATCCCGTCATCGCCAGCTCGCGCGCAGGATACCAAGTCTGGAAGAACTTGTACTCGTCGAAGAGAAAATGGAGCATGCAGGAGAAAATTTCCTGGTCTCGAGCGTTGGAAGAGCTCTTGTTCCGTTGAAGCATGGCAATGACTTCATCGATCGTGATCTGCTCGTCGTACATCTGCTTGAAGATTCCGTCGACTTCGGCCTCGATCTCGGGGGAGTAGCTGACCACAGAGAAGCCTGGCTCTGACTCCAATCCGGGCGTGAGGTTCATGAGGCGAGGATGGATCTGCAGGCAGGCGTTCCGAACTTCCAAACAATAATCAACGTCGGAGGGGTGCATGGTATGCGAGCTGAGGGTGAGACGAATATTAGGCGAAGCTAAAGAGCTATGTAGTCAAAACCTACCTATTTCGAAGGACCCGCAAGAAGATCGTAATCGTCAAAGCATTGAGAGTCATGGTGCGGCTTTCGATGGTGGGATCGGATATTCGGGTGGCCTTTTCACTCTCCATTTTCGCATCCAGGAAAGCAATGACGGCATGCAGAAAATCGGCTCCATGTGCAGTAACATTGTCCGCAAGCCATTTGTCGAGATTCAAGTACTCTCGTCGGGAGGCTAGGGCAGCAACATCGAGCGCAAAGGCAAAAGGACGAACGTCCAACAGGGCATCCAGGATCTGCATTCTAATTAAGCGTCGTGCTCTGCTCTATGTTGTCACCACTGACCTTCAAGTCCTGAGCAACGTCGAGTATCCGAGTGATGTTCAATGGGTTTTCGTCATAGAAGTCGCGGAAAGCATTGGTAAGATACGTCGGCTGTATCTGCCAGATACGCATGAAAACGAGCTGATGGTTAGGGTGGCCGGCTAAAAACATGGAAAGGAGCTTTTGCGAGTATTCGAGCCGTATTTCGTTCCACGTCGGTTGCTGTATGCCAGCAGTCTTATGAGCGGCAAATCGTGTATAACAGAAACGAAACATACCGGTGCTTCGAGCAAACCCATGTGCACCAACTCAGCACTGATACGTACTGCCTTGTCAAGCATTTCCCTCACATAGCTCCGGATATCGGGCGACTCGGAGTCAGCCATGCGAACTAACACGTCAAAGAGGTCTAAAGAGTTCCATGTGTGCCCCTGGACATTAGCTGCGAGGGCCTTGATCGTAGGGCTCGCATTGGTGACATCGTCCATCGTTACAATGCGTCGACCCGGGAGAGAGACAAAGTTGAACGTGTCGCCTGGGAGAGACAACAGCGCATCCAAGAGGCGCAGTTGATACAGCGAATTCGACCACATTGACCAGAAGCCAGTGACCGCATGAACGTCGACCTCGCGCGGACTGTTCAGCAATATGGCGATGAGTAGTTTTAACGTTGCCGTGTCCACACCCGTACGTTCAGGTATATCAAAGGCACGGATCACATCCGCCCACTTCAGTGTCACGGGCTGTGAATACAAGGGTGAGCTACAACGACACTAGACAGTGAACAAAGCTTACGAAGCTACTCAAAGCCCTGACCAAGGCCCCGACATCGCCCAATGTGGAGCCTTCTGCGGCTAGGCGCGCCAATGTGGATATGAACTCCACAACTTGGGCATCCCGCGGGGGGTTCGCGTCTGAGAGTCCAAAACGATGGAGCAGAGCGCGGGCGGTGTCAGGATCGCTGGTGATTTCTGGACCCAGCTGGTTGAACGCCTGAACGAGAGTCGTCCCAGGGGGTAAACTGTAGCAAAACTATCAGAGTCCGAGGTATATTGTATCCTATCATCTGCATTCACCTCATACGCGGGATGACTTGCTGAAGCATTGGGGCAACTGTTTCGGAGCCGTACTTGGCCTGCGCCGCAGCAATGAGGGCTTGTCGCTGAGTTGAGTCCAAGATAGGCGAATCCAGAGACGGGGCATTCAAAAGATTCGACAGGAGTTTCGCCACTTGACTCGGGGAGAGATCCGCGTGATCAAAGGAAGGATGCTGGCACAAGGAGAGAACAGCATTCTCGAAGTCAACGCGGATGATGGTGGCTGCTTGCACGGCCAGCTCCTTGCGCGTCGGGGCGGACACGATTGAGGAAGCGAGAACGAGCCGTTCAAGCGGGCGAAGACCTATACGATCCGCAAATCGCACAAGGTCGAAGTGTCGAAAGATATCTCCTTCCCCTCGATCGAGGCCATCTCGGAAGCGGTCCGCAAGGAACGGGTCGCGTGCAAGACGCTGTGTCTCCTGCACGAGCAGGCGGAATGTCAAGGAGGTAGAGGTGTCAAATGCTGAAGGGGCTGCTGTGGAGAGGAGGCGTGCTTGGGAGTGAACGATGAGGCGTCGGATGAAGTGGAGGTAGGTTTCGATGCCATGCTGTTCCGACAACTACGCGTCGCAAACGAATGAGTCGCGTCTGCGGCACGAAAATACGTGGCTACTCACCGAGCGGATCTCTGCCTGGTTGCGGTCAAAGTTGTCCTCGGTCAGGGTCGAGAGCAGGAATACAATTTGAGCCTTGACGATGGTGTGGATGTTATTGCTCGGGGGCGTGTCCATGGCAGGAGACCGAGCGGTTGGAAGCTCTGTTT
The DNA here is from genome assembly GCA_019914985.1 of Auriscalpium microsporum. Taxonomy (NCBI): domain Eukaryota; kingdom Fungi; phylum Basidiomycota; class Agaricomycetes; order Russulales; family Auriscalpiaceae; genus Auriscalpium; species Auriscalpium microsporum. The sequence goes on from JAHLMG010000031.1 coordinate 24,106, forward strand.
GTAGGCCGCCAGCTCCAGTTCCGGAATGCGGTTTTGGTAGGAAATGGAGGGATCAGGGATGTGAAGCTCCCGCACGCCGTCGGTGACGGTGAGCACGAGTGGCAGGAGGCGGAGTCGAGCTCGTGAACGAGCCAGGGACGCGCACGGTTAGGCGGAGTCTAACTCCGCTTGAAATCCGGTGGCACTGCCACCCAAATGAACGGACCTGCTGGATGTAATACTTATGCCCGACTACAGTATTGTACAGTATACTACACAAACACAAGGTCCTCCTGCGCTCAACCGTGATAGTTCCGATATAAAATCAAACTCGACAACGACAGCCCAGCGACGAAAAAGTAGAACACGTATCCCTCCTTGGCAGGATCACCTCCCGACAAGAAGTTACGGAGAGGCAAGAAGACCAGGCCAACGTAGAAGTTGACAATCCCTGACATCCGCCCGCGCATCAGCATCTGACAAATTGCAACATGCGGCCAACTCACAATTGAGAGAAAGCCCAAACGACGATAGCGCAGAAACGGCCTGTTGGAACGTGAGTGTCAATGAGCGACGACACACCGACGGGACATACGTGCTGCGGAGACACTTCTGGAACAATTATGAAGGGAATTGGTCCGAGGCCGATGGCAAATGACCTAGGTTATATAAAGGCAGTCAGAAGATACCGACATGGCCGAAAAACGAGGCAACGTACATGACGAACGTCATGATGGCGACGCTGGAGAGCACGACTAGACCGGAATTCAAACCCCAGCTCACCAAAATCAAAGATACCAGAATTCCTCCGATTGACGTGAACAACAGTTTCTTGCGTCCCCACCGCTGAAGGACGTGTTGGTATAAACGACTAGTATGCAGCCACACCGCATACCTCAATAAGTATGATTGGCGGGAATGTCATCAACGCGTTGACAATCGTTATACCGAGAGAGACGTATGGCCCAAGTTCCGGCAAGGACCGCGAGAGGATGTTGTTGCTATAGTAAAGAACTGCGGACTGCCGGTCAACAACAGATGACTATGCAAGCGTAATTTTTACGATACCTGCATTGATTCCTGCGTGCGAGATGAAGCTCAGATTCACCGATGGCAGTTACCGTGACAAAATACCTGATATTTGCGCAGAGATCATGGCAGATGCAGCCACGATCAGCGGGGTGCGGAGCGACCGATCTGTGAATAGTTGAGAGATGGAGACAACAGCTTGGTTGTGTCCCACGGCATGCTCCAAGTGCGAGTCGTGGTCTGCCGCCTCGACGTCTTCGAGTAGCGGATCTTCGATACCTAGATGCCCAGATTGAGCAATGATTGATCGCACCAGGGATAGCACACTCACTCGCTGAGATGAGGGGGGCTGTGATGTTCCATAGTTTCTTCTCCGCCAATTTGAGGGCCTCCAGCTTACCAGTCTTCTTGAGCCAAACCGGGGTCTCCACCACGAATCCGCTTACAAGAAGCTGCGCAACGGAAAAAAAAGATGAGAACAGCAGGACGAAGCGCCAATCCCGAGGCGTGGCCAGCCAGAGCCCGAGGCACTGGGTGACCAGGATGCCGAGGACGATGGCCATCTGTGTTAAGACGCCTATAACACGTCAGTCGTGCGGAGTCGGGTAGAAGGACAAGGCGGCATACCAACGCTGCCTCGAATTTCAACCGGAGCGATCTCGTTCAAGAAGATAGGACCGACGCATAGGCCTGTGCCGGCACCCACACCGCAGAGGAGTCTAGGGGGAATCGAATCGCGACGAAGGACACGAATGGGAGGAACTTACCTTCCGAATAGCAGAGGAGGCAATGATGCAGAGACGGCCATCAAGCCCGCACCTACGACAAAGAAGGCGGAGCTATACTGCACGGTTCCCCTTCGTCCGAGACGGGCGATGGCCAGACTTGCGGAGAGACTGCCGACGAGTCCGCCGATGGTGTAGGCGGAGGTGAGGAGGGAGAACGTTGCGTCAGACATGGGGATGCAGGTGGGGATGCCATAGTGGAGGACGGGAGAGTCTGCGCCGCGGCAGGTGAGGACTGCCTGGATCTGGTTGAGGGCAGAGATGTGGTAGCCATACTGCAGGGGGGTGAGCGCGGTGCGACGGGGAGGACGAGGGCGAGCATGCCTGGAAGGAGACGGTGACGACCCAGGCGCAGACGAACCAGCCGTAGGGGGTGAAGCGGACGGGGGCGGCCATTGAGGATGGAGTGCCAGGCGCCTGCGTGCCAGCGGCCCAGCGTCTCCAGCGTATACAGTAACTTACCTACTGTACTTACAAGCTACATTATAATAATGTTATGTCGTCGCGGCAAGCCCCGGGCGGGTGGACGCCGTGGACGCCCGACGTACGTCCGCGTCAGCGCTGAGCGCGCCACTGGCAGTCTGTATACCCCGCACCTCGTGGCGCTCACCTCCTTCTCTACGACGGCGGCGGGCGTTGAGCTGCCTCGGGCTCGTCGTCGCCAGTTCTTCCAGCCAATGCGGGCCACGCGGGCAGCATCCCCGCCCCGCCAGACTCCCCCAGTCGCCAAGGGCGGCCCTATCATGGACACATGACCCCTGCGCATCAAAAAGTCCCTGCCCTGCCCTAGTCGCCGTCCGCAACTCCCCCCTCCTTTCTCGGCACCCCTCGTCGCAACGCTGGCCTGCTCGCTCTAACAAGCAGCTTGCGCAGGTCCAGTGCTTATCCCGTCCCAACGTGCTCACAGCACACCCTTCGCTCATTTACATCCGCTCATTTCCTCATCCTTGATACCCATGCATTTTTTATTCGCATTCACCTATCTGGCTTTCCTCCGTCTCGCCTCTGCCGCCACGGCCGACCAATGGCGCGGCCGTTCCGTATACCAGTTCGTCTCCCTTTGCTCCCGGCATGCATCCATGCTAATTACTCTTTCTCCCCAAGGATAATCACGGATCGCTACGCCCTGCCTGCTGGCGCCGATCCCACCGTCTGCGATCCCAACCAGCAGACCTGGTGTGGCGGGACCTGGAATACCATCCGAGAGAATCTAGACTACATCCAACAAGCAGGGTTCACTGCCAGTGCGTTCACTTCTCCTCACACCCCACATGCAATCAACTCCTCTGCAGTCTGGATTAGTCCCGTACAGCAGAACTATCAGGGCTCGAGAACCGCCTACGGCGACGCCTACCACGGTTACTGGATTGCGGACGCCACCAAACTCAACGAACGCTTTGGTACGGCGGACGACCTCAAGGCTCTGTCGGCCGAGCTGCATCGACGGAACATGTGAACACCTCTTTCCTGTGAACCTTCCTTCGTCAGGTAACTCATCTCTGTCACTAGGTATCTGATGGTCGATGTCGTGGCCAACAATGTCATGTCGACTTCAACCAATCCCGATTACTCGTCTTACATGTTCAAGGACCAGGTCGGCTACCGTCTTCTCTGTCCCATGCTGGCACCCCTTCTGAACACTTTCCAGTCGCAATACCACCCATATTGTTCGATCGACTGGAACAACGATACGTCTGTCAAGAATTGTTGGCTTGGAGACACGAAGGTGACTCTGCCTGACCTGAACACGCAAGATCCCACCGTGCTTTCGACATATCAGAGCTGGATTAAGGACCTCGTCCAGGAGTACAATATTGACGGTCTGCGTATCGATGGTGAGACCATATACATTTTGAGCGCGCTTCGAAACTTATGCCATTGTCAGCTGCCAAGTGCGTTCCATGTCATGTTGATAGCATATTTCCTGACCTTGACCCTGGTGATCCGTGAGACATGTCGATGCCTCCTTTTGGACTCCGTTCTGCGAATCTGCAGGTGTGTTCTGCCTGGGAGAGGTGTTCGGGGACGATGTTGGGTGCGTACCACTCCAACAACGGCTTCATCTTGCATTCGAGACCTGACATTGGGAGGACAGCTACGCCGCATCGTATCAGCAAAGCATGGACTCTGTTTTGAATTACCCCCTATACGATGCCATTGTCGAAGCGTTTACTATTCCAGGACCCGGAAACATGTCTGCCGTAACGAGTGTCATCAATTCAATTCAATCGGCTTTCAAGGTAGGTCGATATGGACTGGTCCTTAGTTGCCAGCGGTCGCTCATGCCCGCCTCGCAGGATCCCACGGTTCTTGGCAACTTCTTGGAGAACCAGGATATTCCTCGCTGGCACAGCTTGTCGGTTGACCCGCAGTCTCTGTAGTGCGTACCAGTCGTATATCTCATATGACTGCGAAGTGCTGATGCTATACAGCAATGCGATCGTCCTGACGTTCATGTCTGACGGGTAAGTGGTTTTTATCAATCTAGCTCGCACCTGCATCGCTCACCTCGTATATAGTATCCCTATCATGTATTACGGCCAAGAGCAGATGCTCACCGGTGCGGCGGATCCTGTAAGTCAGTCAGGGCTGAAAACAGGAAGCTGCTGAAGATCGTCTAGTTAAATCGCGGGCCATTGTGGCCTTCAGGATATCAGAAGACAACCGCTTACAACTTGACGGCTACCTTGAACCAGGTGAGTACTTACCCTGCGAACGGTCGTCTTACATGTCACTGATCCAGTTATACTTAGTTACGCAACTACCTTGTCAACAACAGCGACTGGGCGAAGTCCCGCACGCAGGTGTTGCAGACAGGACCGCATGGGATGGCCATCATGAAGGGCGACATCGTGTCGATCACGACTAACATCGGTTCTCCCGTGGGTGGCACTCTCTCTTTTCTTACTCACTTGTACACAATGAGATACGTTGCTTTAGGGCCAAAACGTCAGTGTCTTTGCCTACACACCTTGGCCGAGTAGCTTTTCGTCTACCGAGTTCGTCTTCGCCCTCTCGTGTTCTACCGACATGCTAACTACTTGATAGTGTGTTCACTTGCCAGCAGTGGGCTGTTGGCAGTAACGGCACCGTTGAAGTCCAGTACACGAAAGGCGGCCAGCCAGTCATTCTCGTCCCAGACAACATTTTGCAGGGCGCCAGGCTGTGCCAGCCAGTCTCGCAGAAGAAGTCAACGCTTGAAAACGGCGCACATCTGCACTCCATGCTGTCAGCAGCGTGTATGGCACTAATTCTCACTCTTATGGTCTTAGTCTTGTAAGGTTACTGGTGGCGGGGCCGTGTCGATCGGCGTTCCTCAGATTGTAATGATAATTTGGTCACAACTCATAAGTCTGGGAACGGTACGACAGATTGTCTCCCATGCGGGTAGGAACTTGGAAGGATGTCAAGGTCAATGAATTTTGTCATTGAGAAGCGTGCGCTGTCTATACTCAGCCTTCAGTGCGCATGGTTCTTGTGATGTTCTGCGGTGATGGGTCAGTATTTCTGCTGCGGAGCAGGAGGCCAAGAAAGTCTGGCTCACTCAAGTGCACTGTACGAGAAAGCGAAATTAACACGGCTGCGGACCAGCAGATTGCGGGTGTGACGTACTCTGGTAGTCTATGGTGTAGCCAAGACCGAAGAGAGCAAGCGCAGTGATAACGATCGGAGACGCCGACGCGTTCTTGCCGGTGAAGAAGCGTGCCTTGATGCCACGCACCGAAGGGGCGGGGGCAGAGCCCTTGGGCAGCTTGGAATAGAAATCTACGAGGGGACTGAGGTCCGCACCCTGCCCAGCGGACTGGAAAGGTGTGAGGTGTTGGAAGAAGGGCAGGCAGGGTCAAAGAGACATACGAGCAGAGTGGGGGACGCAATCTTCGGGGGCACGAGACCGCCGAGCTGGCAACGGACGAGAGAGGGCTGCATGGTGGGCGACGATGAGGAGAGCCTGAGGCGACCGCGGTGCTGAGCCTGAGCTTGTCTGAGTGTTTGCGCCGGACAAACAAATAATATTATCGGGCCCAGCCGGCCGCTGGCACGGACAGCGGACTCCGAATTCCGCCGCGGCAGTCTGCCACTTGGCCACCCATGCATGTATACTGTATTATATAAACGGTGGGGAGCCGCTCAACGTGCACCGTCATCTATACTCGACTCACACCGACATGTCCCAGTCGCTCGTCCTGGTAGGTTCGCCCTTCATTCAACTCTGACGCGCAACCTACGCGGGCTCATTGTACCCAGGTAACCGGAGCATCTGGCTTCACAGGCTCAAACATCGTCGACCAGCTTTACGATGGCGGCTACAAAGTCCGCGGAACGGCTCGCTCCACTGCCTCTGAGCGCCTGAGCGCCAATCATGCCTCCGTAGGCGACAAGTCCGAGGTTGCTGTCATAAATGACCTCGCCACCTCAGACCTCACCACTGCCTTCAAAGCTTTGCTCGTGCATTTGGAAAACCCGTATCTAGGTCAAACGTTTCATCTCAGGCGTTGATGCTGTCGTGCATGTCGCTTCGCCCATGGCAATGAATATTCCTCCCGAGGATATCCTCCAGGTGCGCCCCTTCAACAAGTCGCGCGTTTGACGCAAGCCCAGCTGCTTTCAGGGAGCAATTGACAGAGAAAAGCGTGTTCTGGAACAAGTTGCCGCAAATTAGACCAGTGAACGTCTGCCTGACGACTTGGGAGGGTGGAGGGGCGTCTCCCCATGCCCAAGTGTCGCCGCGACAGAGTGGTTACGAGTCTAGCCGCAAATGGCATAAAGCGCTTTGTGGCCAAGCAGCGCTATCGCGCTCATGGGTGTCGCCGGCGCCCACAGCGGCCGTAAATTTACGAAGGATGGTATGCATCGTCACTGCTGATGTGCAAAATCTCACATAGGTGCATAGATTGGGCAGAGATCACGTTGGAGGACGGCCGGGCGGCGGATGCGTCCCCCTTCGTAGCTTACACCGTCGCGAAGACTTTTGCTGAGAAAGCGATCTGGGATTCTGCCAAGAAACACCCGGATGTTGACGTTACCACCGATAAAGTGAAGCTGTTTGACATTCTACGTCCAACGCTCGCTTGCGCCTTTCATATACGGCCCATCCGGACGCGGTCAAGTTCTCAACGGACCCGCAGCCAGCACGAATAACTTTGTATGCAGCCTCATCCACGGTGATAAGGGCCGCCTGTTGCCCTCTCAGGCGATGTCTCTGCCAAGCTTTGCTCATGTTGGGGATGTCGCTCGCGCGCACGTTCTCGCGCTCAAGGCGGGACCCATGAACAAGCCCAAGCGTCTTATTATCGCCGAATACGAGGGAACATGGAAAGAGGCGGTCGAACATTTGCAGAAGTTCCGCCCCGAGCTGAAGGACCGTCTCCCTGTCCTGGGTGCATCGGAGGAGACGCTCCCGTTCGATTCCAGCTTCGCAGAGAATGTGCTTGGTTTCAAATAGTACAAGACTTGGGTACAAACCGTCCAAGAGACGGTGGATGACCTGCTGAAGAGAGAGAAAGAGATACGGATGTCGGTAGAAGTTAGAAGTGTCTGAGAGATCAGACTTGAATGGATGCTTGAACGCGGTGGCTGGGGTCTGGCAGCGCAGACGGCCTACCGAATCGCGTCCATCGTCGTACAACAGTAGTACTTACAACCAGCACGATCGCAATATGTCCTCGTCTGAGGTATCATAGATATGTGTTCAATGGCGTCGCGTTGGCTCATTCATCCTCAGATCAGCCTATTGGAGCACCTTGACTCGCCGCAGTCGAATTGCCTGAACGAAGTCACTTCCCATAGCCTCAAAAGTATCTTGGCGTCCAAATCTCGAAACACCAGCAGCGAATACTTGCTGAGTGACGCTGATGAGCAGCTTTTATTGAATATCCACGTGCGTATTGTTGCATAGGTGTGCTGCTCCCGCTTCGTTAACACACAGGCTCAGTTCAACCAATTGGTCCGAGTAAAAGCGATCGTCCTCCGGTCTTCAAAGTCTTCAACGTCACAGCCGTCGCAAGGCCCTAAACTTGTCAAACTGTTCGTTAACCGACCTTCTCTCGGCTTTGAGGATGTCCAAGAGGCAGATGAACCGGACGCTGCCCAGGTCTTTGACCTGACGGAGGACCAGGTGGAGTCAGGGAAGCCGATCGTCCTCCGATATGTTCGATTTCAGGCGGTAAACAGTCTTCATGTGAGGCATTCATACGCCCTCAGTTTCATTGTCTGACATCGGCCCCAGATCTTCGTGGGATCCAACCAAGGAGACGAAGAGGCGACCCGCATAGACGCGGTGGATATTCTGGGCTTGACAGTCGAGTGAGAGACAATTCGTGCTTTTTGCCTGCATTGCCCTGGCCTGACTGTTTGTGTCTCTAGGGGGACAAAAGACCTCAGTGGACTCAAAAAGCAGAACGACGATGACTGAGTGGTACTCTGTAGAAGTGTAGTCCAGGATAGTACTTAGTCCGATTGTAACACCAGAGATGTAGTAAGTAGTAAGTATGTCGATACGTAAGGCCCATTGCAACGCGCCTTAGCCAGACTTGCCTTTCCTCCCGCCTCCCGCTCTCCACCAGCAATGACCGACGCGCAGAGCAAGGAGATTGATTCGTTCTTCTCTTTCTTTGCTACCTTCGACCTCAACCGCCCAGTAACCACCATCTCAGACTTGGGCGATGGAGCCGGCCTCCTAGAGATCCTCTCTATCATGTAAGTCTGTCCGGCTGTCTGCTATCTGGGTCGTTCTCATGCATCATGCAAGTGACGACGAGTACTTTCGCCTGCCTGCCCGTCCGTCGGCCCAACCATCCGACAATTGGGTCCTTCGCTTCAGCGCACTCAAGCGCGTCTACAGATTGATGACCCAGTACTTTTCCGACGTTCTCCACCAGCCCACGGGCTCTCTCGACGTCCCTAATCTTCAAGCCGCTGCAAAGGAGTACAATGTTGCAGCCATCTTGGCGCTCTGTCGCCTCACGATTGCTATCGCCGTGCAGTGCGAGAGAAACAAGGACTTCATCGAGAAGATACAGAGCTTGAGCGAGCTCGATCAACACCATCTTATGAAGGCGATTGAGCAGGTATGTGTAAGTGATATGGTCTCCCCGCTGATGCATGACAGGTTTACAGGTGACAGCCAAAGTCAATTCCGCAGGCGGCAGGAACGAAGGGCAGGGAAATATGACCGAGTGAGTTGCCTGGCAGGACCCTCTCACGCCGAGCCTCAAATCATCTCATTGCAGGGATGACCATTACTATCAACTACAGTCAGAGCGCAGTCGTGTTCTTTCAGAGAAGGAGACCCTTGAGAAAGTGTACCAAGCGCTTCTGGAGGAGCATCGCACCTTGCAGACCAATTTCGACGACACCGTGTCGGAAAAGGACGAAGCCTTGGCCAGGGCGCGAGAAATTCAGAGAGAGGCTGATGGGCGACGTAACGACAAGGCCGACGTCATGATGCGAGCCGAAATTGAGAGACTGCGGCTGGATCTGTACGTTCGCAGTCATTTCTCTATGCCATTGTCTTGAAAACTACTCGTCTAGTCAGAAAAGCGAGGATAATCTTGCTCAGGCAGAAGCTGATTTAGATAAGCAGACGAACGCCGTCTCTAATTTGACGCAGTCAGTCAGTGAACTGCAGGTAAAGGCAGATGAAGCTGGCAGACTGAACGATCAACTGGACGAGTGAGGGCTTTTGCTTTCATTTGACTGCTGTCTTAGCATCTGCTAGATATAAACATGCCGCCGACCGCTTGGCCAAGACGGAGAACGTCATGGAAAAGTACAAAAAGAAACTCCAGGAGGGCGCAGATCTCCGTCAACACGTCAAGGTCAGTGGCACGACGAAGTGCGAGGCGAGTGAGACTTATGCCTCGAGCAGTCGCTTGAAAAGCAGAACGCAGATCTTGTGGACAGCAACGCCTCTTTGGAAGAAGAGTACCGCAAGGTCGCAGCTTTCAAGCCCTTGATGGAGTCGTACAAAAGTCAAATTGCCGACTTGGAGAATAAGGCTGCGACACGAAACAAGGAGCTGGACACGGTGCAATTTCAACTGGAGCAGACTAAGACCAAGCTTCGCATCACTGAAGAAGAACGCGCGCGAGACTCAGAGACATTGGAGCTGTACCAAGAGCGTGTGCGCGAGCTCGAGCTCAGCTCACACCGTCTAGTCTCTTCAGAGAAATCCCGACGCCTCTTTGGGGACCACCTCCCTCCTGGAGATGACGCCGCTGAGATAGATCCTGCTACAGATGATGATGACGATGGCGCCGGTGATCATGGACTTGGCGGCGAACTGGACAATGCCATTTCCGGGACCACTATGACCGATTTGAAGCTCCAGGTGCGCAAGCTTAAGCGCGAATTAGAAGAACTGAAGACCAATCAAGGCGACACGAGTCGTCTTTTGGTACTGGAGAATCTGTTGGAAGACGCGAACCGCATGAAGGCGCGGTATGAGAGCGATTACTTGACCTCTCATCGCGAGAAGCTTGTTCTGCAGAGCGAATTGGAGGAGATTAGGAGTGGAAAGGCTCTGGGCGATGGGTATGCTGATTTCGTCGTCGATTCGTGGGGTGCCTGACATTTTACTCTGCTGTAGACCCGAAGCCGCGATTGCGTTGCGTCAGCGATTGAACGAAGCCGTCGAGCAGCTGGACTTTCTGAAGAAATCGCACGCCGAGCTCGAGGCTCAACACCAGACTCTCAATAAGGAGCTGACCATAGCAAAGTCCGATCGTGAGTCGTGACTGACTATTGCAGCTTCCGTCTCTTGTTCATTGTTTTGCGCGGGCAGTCAACCTGGTGAACAAGGATCAACTCGACATCCTAGCAAGCTTGCGTGAATCGGTCAACGAGGACAAGACAGGTCTTGAAGCCGAGGTTCAGCGTTTACTTGGACAGATCAAGGAACTCGGAGAAAAGAATAAGATGCAACTTGAACAGATCAACGGCCTCCTTCTAGAAAAGGTGAACCTGCAGAGCGACAGCATTGGTCAACGGGAGAAGATGCTCCAGCGTGAACGAGACTTCGGGTAAGTCGTGCGATAATGTATGCCCCGATATATGGTCTTACGCCGCATTAGCGACCTCCGTGCTTCCATGTCTGGACAAAACGTCCCTGAAGATGTCAAAGCACGCGTTCTGAAGTTGCATGAAGACAATCTTCAAGCTAGGGAACAACTCAAGACTACCCAAGATAAACTGGCGAAAGCTCGCGCTGTAAGCTCAATCGAACGTCCAGATAGCAGCATATTTCACAGCCTTTGATTGTCAGTTCATCAAGTCCCAGGACAAATTATTCAAAGAAGAGCAGGCAAAACAGTCTGGTCTCACCTCCGCCGTAAGGGAGGCTTTCTGTATGCGCTGGCCCTTGCTAACTAGCTCTGCGTGCGAAGGTGGCATTCGGTGACAGTGGCGATCGCGTTCAGAGCAAGATATTGGAAGAAGAATTGCAGCGGTGTAAGGTATGGCAGACCTCCATTTTTTCGTCTTTCTGCTTTCTCATGAACCTCGTAGCGACTGTTGCGAGAGGCACAATTACGCTATGGACGGGAACAGGAGCTCCTACTGGGTGCCTTGCATACATTGGGCATGCGTCTGGCTCGTGAGCCCATCGGTTTTCCTGGCAAGCAACAAGGACGAACATTGCCGACTAGTTGGCTGGGGCAGCAGCGGCAGAACGTAAGGGAAAATTCTTCGCATGCCCCTAGGGCTGCAGCGCTGATGCCCTCTATCATTTTTACCAGCTCGGTCCTGTCCTGCGGAGATGAGCGGTTTTTTGGTCCCGTTTCGTCTCTCTTATACCAGTCTCTCAGTATATACCAACCATCGAGTGTAGTCGTACTATTTTGTTGTCGACGTCAACTACTTATGTATACCAAAGTGTAAGATGTTGCTATCTGCAAATTGGCAGGGACTCGTGACAAGCGCCAGTAGCTGCTGCCTCTCACCGTGACTCCCAAGTCGACATGCTTGCCATTAAGGTCATCGAGGGCAATGTCCTAGAGGGAGGCGGTCAGCTCCTGCGGAATACTGTCGCCTTGGCTGCGCTCTTGCAGGCTCCTGTCCGCGTCAACAAGATCAGAAATGGCCGCCGGCCGCCTGGACTGAAAAATCAACACGTAGCTGGTGAGTCGAGTGACAGCTATACTTCATCCCGACGCTTAACGTCGCATGTTCCAGGTTTGCGCCTCGTCGCCGACATGTCCTGCGCTCGTCTGTATGGTCACAGCAACGGTTCGGAGAGCATCGTCTTCGAGCCCGGACCAATCCAGCTTCCAGGTTCATTTCATGCCAACCCTGGAACCGCAGCGTCAACCGCCCTTCTGCTGCAGATTGCTTTGCCTTGTCTATTGTTCTCAGTGACGTTGGAACCGTCCACCCTCACCTTGAACGGCGGGACCAACGCTGCACAAGCACCTCAGATAGACTACACACAGCATGTTTTCCTTCCGTTCCTTCGCACCCACTTTGGCCTCGCACCGGAGCTTCGCATACACAAGCGCGGATACTTCCCCAAAGGCGGCGGCACCATATCGCTCTCCCTGCGCCCTGTAACAGGACCGCTGCCGCCAATAGTCTTGGCTGACCGAGGGAACGTGACGGCTGTGTACGGTCGGGCATATGTTGCTGGACTGCCTGGGCGGCTGGCCCACGACATGAGAGACGCTGCTATCCGGGTTTTGACCCTTGCCGGGATCGATCGGGATATCATCGACGTGGAGGCCGTCAGAGAGAAACACGAGAACGCACAAGGAAGCGGGTCTGGCATCGTGCTCTGGGCCGAGACAGAAAATGGGTGCATCATCGGGGGCAGTGCCCTAGGCTCGAAGAGCACGGCCGCCGAGGTGGTTGGCGAGGTGGCGGCAGGCCAGCTGCGTCAAAATTTAGCGCACGGGGGTTGTGTGGACGAATACATGCAGGTTCGCTCCCGCAGGCCCAGCAGTGTTTCACGGAGACTGAACTTTCGTAGGATCAAATGATCATATTCCTGGCTCTCGCAGAGGGACGCTCAAGCGTGAAAACGGGGCCGCTCACAATGCATACCCGGTGGGCTCGCCGCCTTCGTCAACAGCCAGTTCTCCACTGACATGTGTGCAGCACCGCAATATGGGTCGCGGAGCAGATGACGAAGGCAGAATTCCAGATTGCGACGGATCCGGAAACGGCGTGCGCACTCATTACTTGTGAAGGCATAGGGTTTACTTCGAGTCCACAGGTAAACAGGAAGGACTGAAGATGTCGTTGCATCGTACTAGATGATTAGGGCCGTGCCGGAAAAATACACATATGATGTTGTCCACTACAATAGTAATGAACACTGGCGTCTATGTTGGTCGGTTCCACGAAAGCAGACTCATATCTCCGAGTCGCCTGGACAAATAATTAAGTTGCGCTCCCTGACTCGGGAGATGAGACACACCTTGGCTTCAACACGTGCCGGATCGTTCCAGCAACAGCCAGGGCAACGAACAGAGATGCCGCAGCCACATACGCCCAGCCAAGGAAAGGATTTTTACCTCCAATCCATGTCACAGTTGAGATAACAAGCGACTTTGTGCCCGAGTAAGGGCGCACAGGATAATCTACACATCACGTCAGCGCTAACCAATTTCATGACGTTCAGGGACCTACTCATGTTTATGACAATCTCGTAGCGGCCCTTCACGAGCTGGTCATTATCATTGCGACCAAAAAGCTTCGTGAATGTCGGCAGCCCCGCGGTACGCATCCAGTTCTGGAAATGCTCGTTTGTGTGCAGATCCGGCGGCGGGTTATCAGTCGTATAGCCGTCGGGGAACCGCTTGGCCCAATTGGGCGGGGGAATGATCTCAGATATGTTGTATCCCGGCGGCGACTTGTACTTCTTAGCCTCGCCTGGCCACGCAATGCCTTGCTCGGAAAAGTCGTAGGTTGAAGAAGCCCCGTCGGGAGGGTTAAGCAGTGTGAGGTTGCTGAACGTGTCTAAGGGATTGTGAGGACAAGGCAAAGTCCGTGTAGCGGTGAACGACGTACCGTTGAACAGCGAATTGGCGATGATACCGCATGGATAGATGACCTTGTCTCCGACATGTGCCACAGGCTTGCAATTCCCGTCCTTGAGGTCGCTCACAGTGCGGTGGTCGCCCTTGAGTTGGCCCGGATCGTAGCTTTGCACATATCGACGGTGGTTTTGAAAGAAGTTGGTGAGCTTATAGTAGAGCAACACGGTGTGATCGATATTGTAGGGAATGTCGAACTGAACAATGCACTGGTTCTGAGAACTATCCGGGGCGCTGCTGTTCTGAATGAAGGCATACTTGGGCCCACTGTAGGCGGCGCCTGATTCAGACGAGCGCAGACGATAGTTGTAGTGCGGAACGTCAACCAGTTGCGACTCCGCTGACTGGTGGTCGGCGGAAGGCGTCAACGAGTCGCAGTCTGTGTAGTTGATGGTGATCTCGGACACCTGGGGATGGGTCAGTGTCAGGCTGCGGAACAACGGAGCGGAACGGACGCGGCTGCTTCCCCAGACGAGCAGACCTCCGATGGGGGCAAAGAGGATGCCGATGATGAAGAGGGTGGGGAGAACTGTCTTCGGGGTGAGGATAGGCTGCCAGGCCTTGAGGCGCTGCTGCTTGAAGGCGGTGTCTGGGAAAGGCGACGGTCACGGTCAGAGACCGCGGCAGAGGACAGAGGACTCCCGGGACGCACTTGCGGGCCTCTTCCAGCTGCCCTTGTCCTTCTTGTCTGCGTCTGAGCCGTCTGCGGTGTTCTTGCTCCTGCGAAAGAGCGGCATGGCTGGGATGGTGGTGGGGAGAGGCAAGGAGGATGAGACGGCGCTGCGGCGAGGAGCGGCTTATGTCAGGCGCTGTGCGGGGCAACGCGGGCGTCGGGCTCGGACTCGCACGGAGACAACAGTCACTGGGCCCTAGTGGGCTTGGGCATTTCGGTTGTAGCGGATTTTGTTCTCACGGCCTGTGGCTGAAGGATTTGAAGCAGCAGGCGCGCAAAAAGTAGCACCCTCGAGTGAGCGTCATTTTCCCGCCGCAAATGTCTCTTGCACATGAATCGGAGTATGCAGTCCATTATCAATTCATTTTTGAAGGGTTTCGGTCAGAGGAATAGCTTTGAGAGTCATTTGCACCCTGAGATCGGGTTGGTATTTACTCATTTGAACACTTTCCAATGCCGAAGGGCGCAATTCCTCTGACCGAGATCTGCGGATAGAACATACAAGCATCCCGATATGTTGAGTCGCACGAAATTTGAAGGAGACTTGCGTCAGCGTGGTCTTGAGTGCAAAGATGCTCAAGGGCACTTGATTGGCTCGTGCACGATCACGTGCTGCTGCGGCCGTGATCAACGGTGCTGCGACGCGTCGTCGACGGCCTCGCAACTGCTCATACCAGCCTCAAATTACCCCGTGAGTGTTTTATTATTGTCCTGCTAGACATGAACAATGACTGGAATACTTCAGAGCTGACATAATGAAGATACAACACTGGAAGTTCAAGCAAACAGCTGCCCGGCAGCAAACCCTGGCTCGTGCTCGCGCTGCGCGACATGGCACACTGCCTGAGAACTTTGATCGAAAGGAGAACTCGGCCCCCGCAGTCCATACTAACGAGGGGAGATACGGCACGCGCTCGGGTGCAGCCACTGCTCGGGAAGTCCGCGCGTTGACCACCTCTCTGAAATCTACCTCGGATCTGCTTGCAAGGGCGCGCGAAGATGCTGCCACTGCACGGAAGCTCCAGGAGGCTACCCTAGCAGGGAAAGAGATGTCAGATGCCGCCCTGGCAACTGCTCGAGACCTGCTTGCTGTGTCGGAAAGCCGGTTGTCAAAGAGGGATCAAATTGTCCGTAACGAGCGACGCAAGCTTACTAGGGCCCGTGCAAAGGCCGATTGCGCTAGGGAACACTTCAAGATTAAGCTCGCACGCAAGATCGCAGATCTAGATAACCTACGTGGTGTCACTGCGACTTCGGAAGCCGTCGATTTCGAGCGTATCCGTCTAGCGTCCGAGCTTCAGGCCAAAGAAGCGGAGGTCAACGAGCTGCTTCTTCAAAAAGCTGCACTGGAGAACGAGCGTCGTGCTGTGGGCATTCAGATGCGTAACCTGAAGGCCAAGGTATACCGGGTTCCTCAACGCATCCAGAAGGCGCTCGAGGCTGGGAAGAAACACCGACAGGCAGGCGCGCAAGTGATCAGTGTCAAACGCGGGCGAGTGTACATGCCTGCCATGCGAGCACTTGCGCGGCTGCTTGTGAAGTCCGGCTGTTCCCAGGAACATATCGGGAAGGCCGTGATATGTGCTGCAAAGATGGCGGGCGTCAGGATCAAGGGGAAGGGAATGAGCCGGCGCACGGTAGGCCGGGTGATCAAGGAAGGCGGTGTGGCATCAAATATTCAGCTCGGGTATGAGATATCAAAAGCGTCAAGTGAGCATCATATTCCCCAGTGACAAGACAACAATTAACAATGAACCTCTTAGGCTTTACAGTGAGCTGTGATGGGACATCGCACAAGGACTTGCAATATGAGTCACGTCACATCGCGTTAACGGCACCTTCATATGATGGCAAGGCAGCCGGTGATGCCCACAACTCCCAGAGCGCACCTTCGCACAAGATCCGGTTGCTGTCAGTGCAGACAACCGTCAATCATACCAGCGAAAGTCAGCTCGAAGGGATCAAGGACAGCCTTGCTGCTGTAGCAAATGCGTACGCACAGAGCCCACTCGCAAAGCGCACATTGATCACTCTTGAAGCCGAGGAGGTCATCCGCAAGTGGACAGGATTAAATACAGACCATGCGGCGGACCAACAGAAGCTGTACCGGCTCGCATGCATGTGGAAGGCCGAATGCATGCACGCAGAGCTCGGACGTGCCTCACTTATCGCACAGCCGACAGAGGACCTGATTGCAACATTGCTGGAGTACAACCGGAAGAAGGTCCGCGATGCTGGTGGCGAGGCTGCATGGGAACTGTTGACAGCTGAACAGAAGACAGTCCGCGATGTATCAGCGATGAAGGAGCTGTCAGTCCAATTGGGGAAGGAGGCCTACAGCGATTTGCCAGAGGAGAGAAAACGGGAGCTTGACCTCTTCATTTGGTGCGGCTGCTGTATGCACAAGGAATTGAATTCCGTCAAGGGCGGGAATCGGGCGATGCAAGAATTCTGGGCGGCTCACAATATCCCTGGTCCAATTCCCCTGGCGAATCGGGATAACGCGGCAACGCTACAGGGTATCGCGGACGGTGCCGAAGCTTCGACAGCGGCAGAAGTGCGGGCGCAGGAGGTGACGTCGTGCGGCGGCATCAAAACGGCTGAACTTGCAGGGGCTTTATTCAATCACAAAGACGACAAGAAAGGAGCTCAAGACACCTACCGCAATTACCTGCACGAGAAGTACAATCGGCAAACTAAATTCCCCGACACGAGCAACACGAGATACCAGTCATATTGCGAGGCGGCCGCGGAGATTTTGGTGTACCGGTCGGGCCTGGTTGAATTTCTTCAGTTGATCAAAGACAAGAAGACAACGCGTACCTTGAACCACATGGAACAGAATGTTTACAACGCCCTTCAGGACATCCCGACACTGACGGAACTTGCCGTGCTGGTGCTGTACGCACAGTCGATCACGCATCCCTACATGCGAGTCGTGCGCGGGTCAGAAAATGGAGACAGCAACATGCTGAACTACGCACCTTTCCACCGTGATGTTCTCAGCTTCATCAAGAAGGTCATTGTCGACCCTGGCCTTCTGCTTGCAACCGACGCAACCGCTGCAACCGGCGCGTTGGACGGACAGCCGTGGCATCGTCCGGAGGCAATGTACGCCGTCCGGGCACTGGCACCAAATCTTCCCCATCTTGAACGTGCTTTGGTTGCTTTCCTGCGCGGTGCGTTGGCGACGTGGGAGCGCTTCACGTCCGAATTCGCGCCGGGCGGACTCATAGACCTCGCGACGGCATCTGAACGTGAACGCGCGTGGATGCCGACGACGAATGACGCGAACGAGGGCGCTCTGGGATCATTCCGGCTGCATGCTCGTACCAAGCCAAATTCAACTATTCATGCATATAATGCTCAAGCAACATACACTCACAACAATACGGAGGGCTTCATGGCAGCCATCCTCACCCAGCCAGAAGACCATCTCCACCTCATGCGTGAGGCTCGAGCACTCGACTCCAGTGGGCTTGCATCCAAAGCTCGTGCTGCCCAGGTCTTGCATGACAAAGGAGTGGTTGAGATCAAGCACGCGAAGGACACTGTGAAGGAGAAGAGGAAGGCAGACAAGGTCGAGCGGCTCGACGGGATCAAGCTCGTTGACGACGTGGAAATTCTACGAGAAATGACAAGCGCGCAGCTCGAGGACCAGCTTGACAAGCGTAGGAAAGCTGGGGACGCTACCATTGGCTTGAAAAAGGATTCTACACGGAAGGCAGAGAAGCTCGAGAAGCTGCGAGCTGTGATCTCACGGTCAAATGGTCTGATGGGGCTGAATATGGCCCCGATGCAAGTGGACAACTCGTCGGATTGTCAAGGAGGGGGTAAACAAGCATAGATACTCTCGTAGACATAGATAGTAGAGGAAATGAAGCCGTTGCACTCAAAATCCGGTCGCGCAGCGCGTCGGGGCCATGTCTTAATTGACGCGCGGATCACGTAAGCTCACGAAATTCGAACCGTAAATGCCCAAGCCCAGCCCTAGTCACCCTGGCCATTACATTACGAATAACAACGCTAGCTTGACGCTAGCTACTCTTCCCCACAGACGTAGACGACGAGTCCGCACCAGACTCCGGCCGTCGCACCGACCGTCGCCCGCGCGACCCCCCGGCCTTGACGGTCGCCGCCGCCCCGCCCGCCCCCTTCGTCCCCCCGCTTGGCGTCAGATTCAGCCCGTTCAACCGCGGCAGCCTGATCTTAAGCGACGGTGTGTTCTCGATTCGGTCCGATCCCCCGCGGCCACCCACAGGCGTAACCGGCTTTCTCGACGACTCCGCCGTCGGCAGCAGTCCTGCGCCGACTTCAACAACTTCTTTGGGCGGAACGGGTTTGGGGGAAGACCGCCGTCGCGCAGATTGCCGCGGTCGACCAGGCCTTCTCGGTTTAGTCTGCGACTGTGACGCAGTGAGCTCATCCGCAGAGTCCAATCCATCGACCAGGGGTATCACCTAGTACGTAGCTTTTTGTGAACGAACGGTCGTACTGCACAAATCATATATGCCTTACATATTTGACGTCCCGCTTCGACGCCCGAGCAGGCTGTCTGCGTTCTGGGCTAGGTCCTAGTTCCTTGTCCGACAACTCTTCAATCTTCAGGGCCATAACTGGCTTGGCCGGACGATCTGTAGCCTTAGTCGCAGACTGACGGAACCGTCTGGCTGCAGGCGCAGACGGAATCGCGTCCGTTTGGATGCTGTCGTCCACCATCAATTTCTGGTCATTGGCGGTGCTCGAGGTGACAGCGCTGGTGGAGGACGCAGATGAGGTGGGCAACGAGCGATTTCCTGCAAAGTCGAGGAGCAACTTGATCTTGAAATCAGCTGCTGGCTGAATGATAGAGATTTCCGCGGGTGACTTACGATTGCGAGCCGAAGATCTTCGACGTCCAGTGCCTCCGGAATGGTTATCCCATGAGCCACCGACTTTGTTTCATCATCGTCCTCTAATGAGCTCAACGAAGTTAAAGGGGAAGACATGCCGCTTGAGACACCGGATACTCTGGAGAGAGTAGCCGGACAATTGTCAGAAATATATTTTGTGGCCGTTATCACCAGACTCACATATCCATTGATTGTCCGCCGGCTGCCTTCACCTTGTTCCAGAAATCCACTTTGATCACCCGCTCCGGGACTCGATACCGCCGTCCATTGATATAGACTTCGTCCACGATGACTTTGCTATGGGTTGAGAAGGCTTCGGGTTCCGTGACTTCAATGTTACCATTGTTTGTCTGGCCGGCGCGTGCAACCTCGATTAAAGGGGGTTGTTGCCGGGGTATCCTGCGCTTCGTGCGCTGAGGGGAAGCAATTAGCAAACGCGGCCTGCACCTATCGGATAATGCGTACCAAAGTGTGGTCGACGTGGTTGGGACACATCCATTTTTTGTCAAATGGAGGCATGGCGAGCAACGGTGGATCAATACAGTCCAGGTGCCAGTGAAGGGGGCAATGGTCGCATGAAACGATTCGCTTCCACTGATCGGCACCCACAGGTAGCGTCGATGCTCGTCGTGGACGCTTGGGTGGAGGGGCAGTAGTAGCCATGGAATCGGGAAGTGCAGAAGTTCCACACTGATAGCAAAGCACCGGGGAACCATTTCTGTCCTTTGTGCGGTAGGGGTCCCTTTCCTCAAGCTGCCCGTGACGGCTACAAAGAAGCAGGGTCAAGGTAATCCCAATTGGAATCAAAAGAACGACACACTTCAGTCGCGGCTGCTTCACTATTGAGGTGTCAGTGTACGCGCCTCGGTTATTCGAACCCACTAAGCAGATAGTGAGCCGGACACCGTGCTGAATCACTATAAAGACTTGCCAGATTTAAAATAAGTCCGAATATCTTCGGGTAATTGGAATTCAACAGGTGGTAGGCCTTGCATGTGCTGAATAGCAGGAGACAGAAGTGAATACGGGGGTTTGGGAGGCGAATTCTACATTATCCTGTCAAATGGCTCTGTGGGTTACAACCGCATCTGTCACGGACCTGGCGAAGCAAACAGCTTGGGCAAAACCATCGATTGTCACCTTCAGGGACATCCTTAGCGTCCATCGGGGGGTCAAGGCACCAGAGATGATATGCGCGTGTGCAACCGTCGCAATATACGAGGGAGCCCAGTGAACGGCAGGCAGAGCAATGGTCCTCATTTCGCTGCAAGGCTGTCATGAGAAAATCTTGTATTAGGGAAATAATCCGCACCGCAGCCGAGATAGTATCGGTGGCCTGTAGTGTCACAGGTGCCTGCTCCTCCTTCACCCTGATGATATCTTTGGCCCTGCCTTTGCCCTTGTCTCTTTTCTGCGCTCCCGATTCTCTTGAAGCGCTTTCCTCTAGAATCGACACAGAGTTGGAGCGTGATGGCAGAGGACCGTCCGAGTCAGGCCCTGTCCCATCGGGATAAGGGTCAGGGAGACAAATCCCATCCGTCATCTCCACATCGTCGGCAGGAGGAGCGGAGTTGATAGCACGAGTCGAAGCACGTTGAGAGCGTTGAGAGCTAGTGATAGGAGTCAGCGAGAAGTGTGCGTACGCAAATGTGCGTGAAACCGCGAGACGTCGACCGCGACGGACCCGGATAAGAGCAAAAGAAAGAACGCGAAAAGACATGAAGGAGGAAACGCACCCTTTGTATACTCTCGCTCGCTTCCGACGAGGGCCATCCACCTCTGTGTTCCCTTCCAAGCTCCCGACCAAAGGCCCCGTCAGCATGCCTGCGTAAGTTGTGCCCGGGTCATGCTGCGGGAGGTACGATATTAGAGGGCCTGGTTTCCTGGGATCTCTCTTGGACACAGCCTGCAGAGCAGAAGTCACAGACGGTGGACCGGGGAGGATTTCGGTGGCCAAGCTCGAGTCCCCATCCAAGCCCGAGCGAGGCTGTTGCACGACGGATGCTCCTGGCAGCATGTACACAGGGAGGTTCGCGACGGAAGCCATGCGAACAAGAGACGGCTCCTGGGGGTTGAAAAGACAACAGAGCGACGCGAAGAAAGGAGTGAGCTAGGCGGCTTCACGAGGTGGTGGTGGTGGCTTCGAAAGCCCAGTGGCTTATCCCACACCGCGCAGGCCTCATACTCCTTGCAACGTTCGCTGGGCCTCACGCTTCGACATTTACTTTTCGCTTTCTATTATTCTCGCAGGTAAATACAAAAATATGTAAGAGCTCAGCGCTCAGCGCTCAAGCGCTCAATGACCGAGACACTTCTGACCGCCAGAACATAACGAGTCCTGCGGCGTCGCCACGACTCGTCGTTTACTGCTCGATCGCATTCAGCAAAGGAAGAGTTCGCACACCTGCATTTTGGTGCGAGAGAGGGGGTCCTCGTAATGAAAGGCGACCAATGCACCACGTCAATATCGTCGGTCACTGAAGAAGGTGCGGTTTCATTGTCGCCACGCGCTTCGCCACAGCTGGTCAAGTGGATTGACCTCACTGGGGGCATGAACCAATATGTTCGCGCAGGGAGTGTAAAGTTATCGTAATACATAACTTAAAATGAGTTCCTTAATGGGTGGCCAACAAACCGTAAATACATTTCATTTGTGATTTAATTTAGAATTCGGATGCTCTGCACCAGAAGATTTTGTATGAACAATGTATATCCCTTGAAATATGTTACCCTGGCGTATTCCAAATGTGGTTTGAAGTATGTCTGCGTGGCATAAGCAAAGCAGATCCCAAATGAGTTTCCCTTACACAATGATAACTATGAATATATTGCCATAACATATCAAAAACTATCAATGTATTATTAAGACAACTCATTTGGGATCAGTTTTGCATATGTCATACAGACACATTTTGAACCACAATTTGTATACGCCAGGGCAACATATATTCCAATATACATTGTTCATACAAAATCTTCTGGTGCAGAACATCCAAATCCTAAATTAAATCACATACTAAATGTATTTACGGTTTGTTGGCCACCCACTAAGGAATTCATATTTAAGTTATGTACTACAATAAATTTACACTCCCTGCGTGAACATATTGGTTCATGCCCCCAGTGCCTGGGAGTACGCGTCAGTATCAAAGACTCGTGTTTATATCATAAATCACACTCTGTTGCTGTATCTGACAGACATCTGCTACTCGCCTGTTGGCAACAACCTTGAGCATTGAGGCATATGCATCAGTAATGAATACGACGACGCCAATACCAACACACCATTCTGGCTCGGCTTCGGTGATGATAGATATCCTGTCAACTCGATCAGTGAATTGCTTAGCCATGTAGATCCATATGTGGGCAACTCAACTGGATCTTTTTTGTTTCTTCTAAGTCATGATAAATAACCCATCCCGACGCGGGCTTCCTTGTGAAGAACATGGAGTTAGGGTGGGCGTGTAACACCTGTCAAAATGTCTGGTTTTCTGAAGGCCTCTACGAGTCGACAATGCTTACGGTGTTGCCCCGAATGGATCGATAGGTGCCGTCGGCTGTCCACCGAGCTCCATTTTGCCCATATGCTTGGACTAGGCATTGTCTTAGGCGCTTAGCGTCGCCCTCGCAGCTTTCTATTGGAACATTGAACCGCTGCAGGTATTTCTTCAATTGAGACCTTATGGAGACTGCTCGGGACAACGCTCTGAAGGAAAGCGCATGAGACTTGCACCAGGAGGAAGATTTGCCAGATTTGACGAAGGCGTTATAAGCTGAATAATGCTACAGTCAGAGAAAGGGAAGATGCAGCAATGCTGACGATTACCATTGAGTAATGTCAGATGATCCTGCGGATATCGTGAGTCTAGAAAACGTATATGGCATGGGTGTATCATTTACTCCTTCTGCTGCCATGAATTTCCTGCGTTCGAGTTCCGCGATGGCTCCTGCTGCGCCGTTCGGAATGACGAAGATATCCTTGGCGTCACGGAAACAATTTATTTCATCAACAATTCGAAGGCTGACAAAGCTGATACGCACCTGGACCGCGGTCATGGCAGCGATGGTAAGAATTTCGTCCCCGCAGCGATATTCCTGTGAGCTGAACAGCTGGAAACACGATCTCAGCACCAGATCAAAAATGGCGGCCACGCATGCTCACCATGCATGCCAATTTGACCTCCAAAGGGATCTCAGCAACCTTGCGTCCGAGTGCAGTCAAGTGCCCATCGTCGCTGACGACGTTATCAAATATAAGGGAGCTTAACGACTGGGCTATCGTCTCGGCAGGCGGTAGTGTCAGCCACTCCAATTTCATGAGGTTATCGATCCCCAGTGCCTTCAATTGCAAGATAGGCGACGTTAGGTCTGTGCGGCAGATTTCGGGCACGGAAGTATGGGGGAGAGAATCGAAAGTCCAGGATGGATAGAGGCGATAACAGCTTCCAGACGTAGTTCGGCCAGCACGCCCCGCCCGCTGTATGGCAGAGGCTTGGGAAGTTGGAACGATAGTGAGGGATGACATGCCAATTTTCGCATCAAAGAGGCGTATCTGGGTAGTAATAAGTCAAGATACATGTCTTCTTCGAGTGCACAGACCTTGACGTGTCCACAATCCACGACAAACTTGATACCCTCAATAGTGACACTCGCCTTCAGGAGATGAGAACACGGTTGATGAAATTCAATTAGACAGTTGGCTCACCTCTGCGATATTGGTTGCTATGATTACTTTGCGAGAGTTCGGTGCAGGGGGCTCAAAAATCTGCATCTGTTCGGCAGTACTCAAACCAGCATGCAGGGGCATTAGGTGCATGACGGGTAAGCTCTTTGGAAGGCTATGTGATTGACATTCGCTATAGACATTTGAGGAAAAAAATGAGAAAGTGAACGTACGAAGCTATGTTTTCAGCCAGTTCTTGTAAGCAGCGATCGATCTCTTCTCGACCGGTAAGAAAAATGAGGATGTCACCCCGTGTTGACTGAAAAGCTGATGGTCGGCAGAAGCACAAACGCAAGGCATATATGCTGACCTTGGAATGTATGGACAGGACTGTGTGCACCGCCTCACGAACGTAGTCAGAAGTGGGCTGTTTGAGGTACGCTATCTCGACGGGATAGGCCCGTCCTTCAAGACTGACTACGGTCGCTGCATCCGCACCGAGGTTTGATCGGAAATAATCAAGGAATGCAGCCGCGTCCAGCGTGGCTGAGGAGACAACGATTCGTAAAGACGGGCGTTTTCGAAGGATTCTGAAGCCAAAGTCAAAGGCAAACGACGGGAAACTGTATCGCCGACATACTTCTTAACGATGGCAAGTAACAGATCTGTGTAGACACTTCTTTCATGGGCTTCGTCAACCTAGTTTATGATGATCTTTGCGTGAATCTCTGGAGAAGGTACGACAGAACATACCATGATGACGCTATACCGACTGAGCAGCGGGTCTACCAAAGCTTCACGGAATAGCACACCATCTGTCATATAACATATCCGCGTCCTTTCCTTGCTGGTGACATCTTCGAATCGGATAGTATAGCCAACCTATAAGCGAAATAAACATAGAACGAAGGAATGCAGGGTTTCGCCACACCTCTTCCCCAATGACAGACCCCACCTCCACGGCTGTGCGACTCGCGACTGAGGTGACTGCGACACGACGAGGCTGAGTACATGCAATCACGTTGCCGGCAGACGACCACCCTGCCTCGTGAAGGTACTGGGGTATCTCTGAGGGAAAGGTTAGCAAGTTGCAGTCGTAGGTCAGGTAGAAGACGCACGTGTCGTTTTTCCACACCCGGTTTGCCCAACTACTATGACGACGGGAAACTCCTCCACGCAACGCAAGAGATCATTTCCTAGGAAAGAGGTCAAGCTTTCAAGAGTAAGGCGGGTGGGGAATATGACCTACTGTGCTTGAATATAGGCAGTCGCTCTCGTTGAGCCTGGACAGAGAGAGACTCAGAAACAGGCGCTGAGGCTAGAATGGCGGCTTCTTCTCCAGGTGTACGATCTAATGAACTGCCGGGTCCTAGAGTCCCCGGCTTCCAGAATTGTGTCGCCATGGTTGATTGAGGCCGGGCGAGGAGGTTGGAAGTTGGAACGAAGGGACCACCCAATACATACTTATACGTAGATTATGTAGGTGGTATGATATGTGCTAGCTTAAATAAGGGTCATCTATTCTATATTAGGTGCCACAATGCCTTGAACAATTTGTGAATCATGGGCTCGAGTCCGGCTCGCTGAGAGTTTGTTGTGCGCTTTCGTTCTCTGGTGCGCTTCCCATTCTCTGCCAGCTTCTAGCATCACGGGCCGCGTTTGATCCATTGTACAGACGTGACAAACAATCTTACGTCTTGCGGTAAGCACGTCTAATGGGCTATTGAGAGAATCATGAGGACGGAACTAATCAAGAGGAAGCAACACACTTGGTGGGGTGATTTGGGGGACTTAACATATCCTGAGCCCTGCCAGAAAGCGAACGAGGATCTGGGAGAGTATCTCCCTGAAGGAAGGCTGAAGTAATGGAGACGTTAGTTCAGGGACTGTCGTTAGGGAAATCAATTCCAGATCGCGTGCACCTCCACTTAATTCTTGCGCTGGATGACGAACGCTCGAGGCCCAGGTCTCCAAGTCTTTGGACCTGGTATAAATATGATTCTTAGGCGATGAAGCAAGACATACCTGTCGCATCCAAGACAAACGCATGAGAAGCGTCGCGCAGAATAGTAGTAGTGTTTGATGCTTGTATCGCTGGCAGGAGTTTGTTGCGAATCCACGACAATTGTCTCTTTGCATATTTGCGATTCGCGTTTTTCATGTCCTCAACGGCCGTCTGATAGTGTCTTTCCGTCGGACAAGGTTCACACATGTAACGATTGAGCTCCTTGAAGCCTTGCGTAGTATAAGAGGTATTTGCTCCATTGTTGCAAGTCACGCTCACCAATAGATTGAAAGATACCAAACGTGCTGTCTACCGAGGTCGGTATATCTCCGTCCTGGGACGCACCGTGGCCAAGGGCCATTTTCGTAGCGATGTCCTTCAAGACCTTGACTTCCTCCAAAATCCCATCCTGTCCAAGATCGTGGTGAGCGCTGCCTTGAAAAGGGAGAGCTTTTGTTGGCACCTGAAGCATTTCATCCACGCGCGCGTTCAGCCGAGGGACGAGAGAGCTTGCGTCTGCATACAGCCACAGAAACAGCGTCCGATACCTTATTGCGAAGTAAGTACAGAAGCGCAGATGCGATTGCTCATGCAAACCTTGGGACGACCGTAGCCGAGGATTGATCTTTGATGATGTCGCTTGCTTTCCGACCACTGTCTCTGATGATTTGAAGGCTACGAAGAACTTTCCTCGTGTCGCGCCAATGCCAACGCGCGGCAATCGGTGGATCAAGCTTCGCTAACAAGTCGTGCAGCGCCAGGGCGACATCAGGATCATCAGAGGCGGAAGGCGGGGGATCGGGTAGAGAAGCAAACAACTCCCTTAGATTAGGAGCTGATTGCTCAAGGGCAACGTGTATTTCTCGCGACAGAGGCTGACCATTCGGGGTGCTGGACACGAGGCGATTCGGAAAAATCAAGTGTTGCATCCAATAAGATGTGCCGCCGACCACGACTGGGACTTGATGTCGCCCGTGCGTCTCGTCAATCTACCAAAGTCGCTTAAGACACGCGTAGCGTATAGGTAAGGAGGGCTTTGAACTCACAATTTGCATCGCATCGCGAACCCATTCACCCACAACATATTGCTCGTGAGGGTCCTTGAAATCCATGAGCAGATGCTCTACTCCGTGTCTCTCTGCTAAGGGCAATTTGTTTGTGATGACGTTGAAACCCCGATAGACCTGCATAGCGTCGGCATTGATGACTCTGGCACCGACCCATTTGCACCCAAGGGCTGGTTGGGCGAGGCGCAGAGCGAGCTCTACGGCGAGTTTCGATTTCCCGACGCCTGTTGTGCCACAAATGGCGATGAGGGGGTTGGTAGACATGGAGGTAGGGAGTCAGCTGTCCGAGGACCGATTCGTCGGACCGTCGAATCCTCGTCGGTCACGCACGCGTCCTCGTGACCTCCTTGACCAGTGACCACCACCACCATGTCTGCACCTCGCTTTCGAGCGGCGGCGCCTCGCGTTCACCTCTTCAATCTCCATCCTGCCCCCGGCTCACAGTCTACGGTGCGTGTCACGGACACTTTTGTCTCCCATTATCTCACAACAGACCGTCATAGCAAAAACGTCTTGGTCGCGGCCGCAGTTCTGGTCTCGGCAAGACATCAGGGCGTGGTCACAAAGGTCAGAAAGCGCGTTCAGGCAATGGCAAGCCCAAAGCCGGCTTTGAAGGCGGTCAGACTACAATCGCAAAACTATTCCCCAAGCGCGGGTTCTTCAATGCGTGCGTTGTCAGACACTGCGCCTTTACTTACTTAGCTGACAGCGTGCATAGCCACGGCAAGACGTATGCGTCAGTGAATCTGGACCGAATTGCCCACTGGGTCGAGCAGGGACGACTCACGTCTGCCCCGGAGCGGCCCATCACGGCTCGAGAATTGGTTTCCAGCGGATGTGTCCATGATCCAAAGGACGGGGTGAAAGTATTGGCAGACGTAAGTCTGTCTTCATCTCGCCATTGAATATTTTCCCACTATTGTCTAGGGGTGTGAGCAGCTCAAGGTCCCGATACACATCGTGCCTTCTCGTGCTTCTAAAAGCGCTATTCGTGCAGTGGAGGAAGTTGGAGGCACGATATTCTGCAGGTACTACAATCGGCTAGCCCTTCATGACTTGGTCAAGGGGCGCAACGATAGGACCGCCGCTGCACCGACTCGTCGCGAAGATATATGTACGTCTCTTGAAATGCCTCTGTCTCCATATGTTGACTTGGAGTCATCGCGCAGTATGGTATACTGACTGGCGAAATCGGGGCTATTTGTCCCACAAGAGCATAGCCAAGATGCCCGTCGTTGAGGAGCGTTGGCGAGAGTTGGCGACACAGCTTACCAAGTTCAAGGCGCAGGAGTTTGAGAAGAAGTAGTACGAAGCCGTTGATCGATGATACTTCATTGCCACCACGATGTGCTACATGTTCACAACAATTCTATCTGGCGAGATGCTTCGACTTCGCGACCGATAGCCAGAGCCAGTGTCGCTGCCCTTCGAAGGGCTGCGAGAACTCGATTTAGAAGCAGAGCCCAAGGACGCACCCTTATGACTCAGAGTACGGCCTCGGCTTGGGCTACGAGGAGTCCCGCTCCGACTCCGACTATTTTGACTGCTTCGACTATCGCCGCGACCGCCTCGTGTTTCAATCCCGTCCTTGCCTTCCATGGCATTGAGAAGAAGGCTCTTGCGTGGGCCGAGGTTACCGTTCTCTTCAAGTACTGGCCTTCTTGGAACGCGAGGAAGGATGATATCGCAGACGCGTTCTTCTGTGAGCAATTGGTCCACGAACTCGTCGATGTAGGTCAGGCTATAACCGCCTGTCTGCATTGTCAGGACCTCCTGTGCAAAGGAGAAGTAACGCTCACCCATTGCACGGTAGCGCAATTTCCGGAAATCCTTTAAGAGTGGCTCGAGCAGTTCGTATACTTCTGTCGCTCGAAATGTCATGCGGACGTACATGGCTGCCAAGGCCCTCAAGTATCTGGTGAACACCATCAGAGAGCGCTGATGATAGAGAGAGTGAATTGAGTGAATGAGCTCACTTGAACTCGTCGGCCTGCAGGTATTCAAGAAGAATTTCCTTCTCCGGCTGAATCTGCAGGAGCTTCAGGAGAAGGCATAGGAATTCCGTGGGCTTCTGGTTTCCATATACGCCGCCTATATATTTGAGCTCGATTGTCTTGTCGATGAGTGTTTCGGCTGAGCCGCAGCATAGTGAGGCGGGGCAATGGACGAGAGACAGACAGTGCTCGTACCAGTCAAGGCGAAACAGTGCTCCTTCCAATACGGAGATTCGTAGATGCGATTGCGAATGACGGTTTCAACCAAATGCTGCGACTATAAGCATCGCGTTTGGGAGGGAGTAGTGCTGTCTCACCTGCGGGTTTTGGCCGTGTATGGCGAGTGCGCCTCGGACTGTTGTGTTGGCCATTGGCAAGACGGATGTTTATCGTTGTTGTTGAAGTGACACGCTGCCCTTCATACACTCGATAGAGTCGATACGATAATATTGCATGCATGGTATAATGGTCGACATAAGCACTTATGATTCGAACGACGGCGCTGCCACTGCCTCATCGTTCTCGGGCTCGGGTTGACGCTGAGCGCTAGCACGCTCCTTCACACTAGCTCCCCTACCGCGACCACGGCCTCTGTCGCCTCGACTGCCTCCTCGCGCCCCTCTTCCCCGCGGCGAGGCTCGAATCGAAGACTCCTGCACCGTGGGCGATGCGGAGGGCGTGTCTGGCTGCTCTGGAGCATCGGAGGACGATGCAGCGCGCGTTGGAGTCGGCACCGCCGCGTTGCCAGAGCCGCGAGGAGCCCCGGAGTTGTTATTCGATTGAGGTTTCGGCCAACCATCACCTTTCTTCTTCTCAGAGTCCCACTCGCGACTCTGGATCTTGTCCATTTTTCGCTTGGCGTTCTGTTCACGCGTGCGGTCGACGGCTTCCTGAACTTTGCGTGTGTGAACCTGTTTGGCGCGTTCGGCCGCTTGTGTTGCCGCGAACGCATCCTCATCCGCTAGGACGTCCTGCAGATGCTCAGGGAGGTTCGTCCCGGCGGAAAAGAGAGCGCGCGTACCAGCCTCCGTTGTTTGATCTTCTCGTTCTGCTCGCGCATGCGTGCCATGCGGTCGGCGAGCTCTTCATCGGTCAGCTTGTCCTGAGGCGACGGATCGGTGAGAATAGGACGGAGCAAGAAGGGGGAGAGTTACACGCTGTGCGCCACCGGTCTTGACGCGTTCTGGATTGACATACGGGCTCTTCTTCCGGGCGGGGGCGGGGTCGTCTGCGGGGGGTTGGTCGTCGGGGGCTGCTGTCGTCGCGGGGGATCGGTCGTCGGGGGCTGCTGTCGCGGGGAGGGGCGGGGATGGGGAGCGTGGTGTGTGGTCGAGGTCGAGGCCGAGCGAGTTTGTGTTTGCGGCCATTCGGGAGGACGAGGAAGGGCGGCGGTGCAAGTCGATGGCTGGGACGCCGTGCGAAGAGGCGGCCTGGACCGGCCCAGCACCGCGCCAAACGGTATTTTATCCCTGCCCGTGCCAGCCTCTGCTGCATCGTCCATCGATCCCCATCGCCATGTCGCTCTCCAACAAGCTCGCCATCACCGACCTCGACCTCGCAGGCAAGCGCGTCCTCATCCGCGTCGACTTCAATGTCCCCATGCAGGACGGCGCCATCACCAACCCCGCAGTGAGCACGCAGCCCACCGCGCACATCCACCCCTGCTCACCTCTCCCAGCGCATCGTCGCCGCCCTGCCCACCATCAAGTATGCGCTCGAGAACGGCGCGTCCTCTTCCGATCCCTCGTACCCCCCCGCCCTAACTGCTCTTCCTCGCAGGCGCCTCCGCCGTCATCCTCATGTCCCACCTCGGCCGTCCCGATGGCAAGCCCAACCCCAAGTACTCCCTGGAGCCCGTCTCCGGCGAGCTCTCCAAGCTCCTCTCCAAACCCGTCACCTTTGTGCCCGAGTGCGTAGGCCCGGACGTCGAGGCCGCCGTGTCTTCAGCCGCCGCCGGCTCCGTTATCCTCCTCGAGAATCTCCGCTTCCATATTGAGGAGGAAGGCTCCGTCAAGGACAAGCAAGGGAAGAAAACAAAGGCGGACCCTGCAAAGGTCACCGAGTTCCGCGAGCAGCTCACTCGTCTCGGCGACGTCTACGTCAATGATGCCTTCGGCACCGCCCACCGCGCTCACTCTAGCATGGTTGGCGTCAAGCTCCCTCAGCGTGCTGCCGGTTTTCTCGTCAAGAAGGAGCTCGAGTTTTTTGCCAAGGCCCTTGAAAACCCTGACAGGCCCTTCCTCGCCATCCTCGGTGGCGCTAAGGTGTCTGACAAGATTCAACTGATCGACAACATGCTCGACAAGGCGCGTCATCCACCGCTCATCCGATATCACAAACTAACACCCATTGTATAGGTTAACTCGCTGATCATCTGCGGAGGGATGGCCTTCACCTTCAAGAAGACACTCGAGAATGTTGCCGTACGCTATCTCGACTATCGTCCCTGGCCCTTTTCTCAAATTACCGTATAGATCGGTAACTCTCTCTTTGACGCCCCTGGCTCGGAGAACGTTGCCGCACTTGTCGCGAAGGCGAAGAAGAATAACGTCAAGCTCGTCTTCCCCGTGGATTACATCACTGCGGACAAATTTGACAAGAACGCGAACGTGCGCCACGGCTATTCATTTTTTTAATCCCATATCTGATGCTCTGGCACAGACCGGCATCGCAACCGATGCTGAAGGCATCCCAGCGGATTGGATGGGTCTTGACGCGGGCCCCAAGAGCCGCGAAATCTTCCGTCAAACCGTTCTCGCGTCAAAGACGATCCTTTGGAACGGGTGCGTATTGCCATTGGTTATCCAATTTGTTTGCTCGCTCATCGCATCTGTTGATATTCCAGACCCCCGGGCGTTTTTGAATTCCCAGCGTTTGCAGAGGGTTCTAAAGCTCTTTTGGAAGCCAACATCGAGGCTGCCAAGCAGGGCTCCGTCGTCATCGTGGGTGGTGGTGACACAGCGACGCTGGTGGCACAGGCTGGCGCTGAAAACAAGCTGAGCCACGTGAGCACTGGAGGGGGTGCTAGTCTCGAGTTGCTTGAGGGCAAGGTTCGTCGCCTCCCTCAATATCATGTTGTGTAGTGCTCACTTGGATCCCAGGTGTTGCCCGGAGTCGCAGAGCTCAGCGAGAAGTAAAACTTGAAGGGTGTAAGTCGTTCGGCAGTAGTGTAGTTCTTGTACCAACGAAAACAATTGCATGAATTTTAGCCAATATTGTAGGAGCAGTATTACGTAATATTTGTATAGCACAAGCTAAGGTTGCCTTACTAAGTCCGCAGACGTTGACATCCGTCTGCAATGACCAGAGCACTGCGACGCTCGTCCCGTTCCACTGCCCCACAGTCCTTGGGGACAGATCCTGATGCACACTCCGTGACCAGCGAAGCCATGGCTACGCCATCCCATTTGGCGATTGACTCGTGCCCTTCGTGCCGCAATGACAGCGAGACCAATGAGACCGAACGGGATGACTGGATTAGATGCGACGCCTGCAGGACATGGTACCACTGGAGATGCGCTGGTGATGGGGAAATTGCAGCTCTTGATAAATGGCAAGCTCGTCTGCCTTCCCAGCCGCGCGCTGCTGATGCCGCTTTCCGCAGGTTCTGTACTGCCTGTCGAGAACAAGACCCCACGCGCGCGATCACGTTCAAACCGCCAGCCCGGAAGTCAACTCGTAGCAAGCCCGTCCGCGACTACGCGAACATGCACTCCGGTGAAGCCTCTGCAGATGCAGCCAAGTGGGCGCAGATGCTCGAGCAGCGTGCTTTCAGCGGCGACGACTTCCCAAGGATGGAGGGTGAACGCGTCACGCGAGAATGGCTCGAGAGCGACCCCAATGCTTTGAGCGACCCCATCGTCATAGAGACGCCCAGCGGTCTTGGGATGAAGATGCCGGGCGACGAATTGACCATCGAGGGCATCGCAGAGATGTTGGGCGGGGACATGCCTGTGGAGGTCATTGGTGGCTATGTTTTACCGTTGAACCCACTACTCTGCTTGCTGACTATCAGGTACTGAATGCATAGATGTCGCGACGCAGTCGAACGTCCCTGGGTGGACGCTGGCGAGATGGGCACAATACTACTCTCTGCAGCCATCGGCTCGCGACAAAATCCGCAACGTGATCTCCTTGGAGATATCTGGGACGAAACTTGCGGATCAAGTCTTGCCCCCTCGCCTCGTGCGCGAATTGGACTGGGTCGAGAAATTCTGGCCAAGTACTAAGAAGGGCAAGGGCCATGTGTATCCGAAGGTTCAGTTGTACTGCCTGATGGGCGTCGCCGGTGCATGGACGGTGCGTGTGGCCGCTAAGCAGACTGGATCCTAGCCGCTGATGACGCTCTCAAAAGGACTGGCATGTCGATTTTGCAGGTTCTTCCGTCTACTATCATATCCTCAAAGGTTCCAAGGTGCGCGATCGCACGTTGCAGTTGCACGCATGTCCTTTGTTTCAACCCCGCTGCTCAGACGTTCTTGTTCATTCGTCCGACCCCAGCAAATCTGTCTGCATACGAGCGCTGGTCTGGAACAGAGATTCAAAGTCACACATGGCTTGGCGACTTGGTCGATGAGGTAGTGAGGGTTGACCTTGTTGAAGGCAATACTATGATGATCCCCACCGGGTGGATCCACGCTGTAGTATGTCTCCTCTTCCAGACGTCGTCATTTCGGCTGACATGAGCGTGCAGTATACGCCTTCCGATGCTTTGGTCTTTGGAGGCAACTTCCTTCATTCCTATAACGCAGCAACTCGTGGGTCTTCACCTCTTCATAGACATCACGCGTTGATCGGGATTTAGAATTCAAGGTTCGGGACATAGAGATTGCTACCCAAGTGCCTAAGAAATTTCGATTCCCTCTTTTTTCGAGGTTCGTGTCCACACTCGTTGTGTCGGGGGAAGCTCACGGGAGACACGCGTCAGACTCTGCTGGTATGCGGGGGAAAAATATTTGCGGGACCTACGAGCAAGGGAAGAGTTTCCTCTCCGTGTCCTGAAGTCTGTGGAGGCGCTGTCCGAGTTTTTGGTATCCGAGGCGCGAGCGGTTGAACGCGGCCCAGACGCAGCCAGAAGGGAAGCTAAAGATCAAATTCCCAGCGACAAGGTGAAGGATGCCTCTGCGCTGGCTCGGGAGCTGAGATGGCGCGTCCGACTTGCATCAGGATACGGAAGCGAAGGCGAGGAGGGGGATATCCCCAGAGGGACGGCGGCGAGCCAGAAGCGGAAACGTGGGGATCACGATGCAGGGGCGTGGGGTCAACGTGCAGAGCCCAGTTTCCGACATTTTGCGCCGAAGGTATGGGACAGGAGCGAGGAATCACGGGAGGAGGATACGAGGAGGGTGCGCATCTCGCGGCCGGCAACTGGCGAGGACTGGGCGGACAGTTGGGTGGAATCGGCGGATGAGTCGAAGACGTATGATGCGGAGGATGCGGCGGAGGCAGAGGTGACGCGGGCGCGACGGGTGGTGATACGGGTGCGACGGACATCTCAAGGGCTAGAAAGGCAGCGGGTGGAAAGGACGGTCGAGCACTGGCAATGGCCTGCAATTACGTAATATTATCGTGCTTCCCTCCGTGCAACCGCTGGTAACGTTGGACCACTTCTCCCTCGGCACACCCAACACTTGTACACACCGACCTGCAGTGCACATCGTAGCTATGCAGCAAGCTGAGAGCTACAGCCCCCACGCCCAAATGCGTTCGACGACGCCGGGTGCCGCGCTGCAAGACGGTCGTCGGCATGGGCTGGTCAACCCTGATCCATATGACTTGCCTGTATTCGGTGCAGACCCTCCTGCGTATGGTGAGCGCGATCTTTTCCGCCATTCCTCCCTCCTTGACGAATTGGCAGGCAATGAGTTGCAGGAGTCGAATCGCTTCTCGCCGCCCGATAATGTCGCTACCCTCGACACCTTCCACACCCTCCGCATCGGTGATCCACTGGTCAGAGCACCGAGTGCTGCCCCATCGCTCGCCGATCTTCCCCCGCGCGCTGGTACAGCGATGTCCGAATCGCATGCACTCCCTCGTCACATGAACAGCCTTCCTGCTCGCCCTCATCCCAAACGAGTCCCTTCGCAGCAGCGTCATCCTGAACCCTCATATCTGTCTGACGACGCTTCCATTCATTCTGGGGGAAGTACTCATCGTTCGAATACTTTCGGGGCAGGCAACGACACTGCCTACACAGTGTCTCCGGACAATGATCACGCCAGTGTGTACCAACGTGAGGACGCAGCACATGCAGGGTACTCGCCATCTACGGGTACATCCCATCGTGGTTACGACTATGATCCATCTCCTCCTTTCAATCCATATGCTCCCGCCGCACAGCTAGGTTTGCCTAGGACCGGAGAATACAACCCGCTGTATGTCGCGGCCTCCGATGTCCTGGGGATGGGACCTCCACCGGGCCCTCCGCCTGTTGTGCCAGCATATGCCTCAGGATCCGGGCTTTCTCTGGTTCCCCCGTCCTCCCTCTCCGTTCCCACCGAGCCGGAGTTCGAGCCACGGCCTCCCATCGAGCGCAATGGCACAACCGCGTCGGTCACGCTTTCCACATTGAAGAAGAAAGCTGTTGACCTTCGTGCGCCACCTTACACGAAAGAGTACATTGACGGGTACCGTCAGCGGATCAAGGCAGACCCAGACCCCGAGGCTCACTTTGCGTACGCAAAGTATCTCATTGATGCTGCGAAGAAGATTGGGGCGGACGCCAAAGATCAACGGGCGGTGCGCAAGTATCGTGATACTCTCATCCAGGAGTCTTTGAAGGTCATCAGGCGGCTAGCGACCCAGGGCCAGCCTTACGACGAAGCCCAGTTCTTCTTGGCGAATTGCTACGGGACTGGCACACTAGGGCTCCAAGTCGACCACGAGAAGGCCTATCATTTGTACCTTCAAGCTGCCAAACAAAACCATGCGGCTGCTACCTACCGAGTCGCTGTCTGTAACGAGATCGGGGCAGGAACCAGGAAGGAGCCACCCCGCGCTGCCGCTTTCTATCGGAAAGCAGCCTCTTTGGGCGACACAGCGGCAATGTACAAACTTGGGATGATCTTGCTGCAGGGTACCTTGGGGGAAGCGAAGAATCCTCGGGAAGCTGTCGGATGGCTGCGACGGGCCGCGGAGCAAGCCGACGAAGAGAATCCGCATGCGCTGCACGAGTTGGCATTGCTCCACGAGAATCCAAGTGGCCAAATTGTGCCTTACGATCCTATTCAGGCGAAGGAGCTGTACACGAGGGCAGCGTACCTCGGATACACGCAGTCGCAGTACAAGCTCGGTCAATGCTACGAGTACGGAGCATTGGCTTGTCCTGTGGATCCAAGGCGATCGATAGCATGGTATACGAAGGCTGCGGAGAAGGGCAACTCAGAGGCGGAATTGGCGCTCAGCGGATGGTATCTGACGGGAAGCGAAGGCGTGCTGAAGCAAAGCGACTCGGAGGCGTATTTGTGGGCACGACGTGCGGCAGACAAAGGGCTGACGAAGGCGGAGTACGCGGTGGGTTACTACGCTGAAGTGGGCATCGGAATCAAGCAGGATATTGAATTCGCGAAACGGTGGTACATGCGAGCTGCAGGTATGATTGTCCATGCTTTTGTCCGCGTTGACGTTGGACGACAGCTCTTCACAGCGCAGGGGAACAAGCGGGCGATGAATCGGCTCACGGAGATGAAACGTCAGGGGAACAAGAGGGCGAACGTCGCGCGTCCCACGCGGCAACAGGCCAAGGATGAGTGTGTTGTATGTTAAAGGCCAGCAGGTAGCACCGTGCCTGAGGCCTGAAGTACGAGACCTCGGGGACCTGCCTGCCTTGCAACTCTGCACTTAGGGGGGGGGGGGGGGGGGGGGGGGGGGACGGAGAGGCACAATGTTGCATACTATTACAGCCACTACATGCTATTACAAGCCGCTTCTGCTATCTAGTTTTGGCAGGCCCGCCAAATACATCTTTTGACTTAGCTAAACTTGCTGTGAGTGGGCCGGTGCTAAGCACGGCAGGTACGATTCCCTTTCTAAGTTTTTGTGAATATCTTTATGTAGTTACTGTTACGGACACATTGGGTGACTATATTGTCGTCCTCAATCTTTCATGACCCGTTCAATTGCAGCCCGACAGTATTACTTACAGCATAGATTGATGTACAACATGCTAGCTTACTTGATCAATCTTTTTTTGCCTTTCTCGCTCAGCTGCGTTCTTTGTTGAGCACGTCCGAAGCGACGCTCAAGGTAACAGGCTGAGGGATGCCTCCTCAAGCGGTGGATGACCAACCATCCAGCACTCTCTTAGCTCTCCCTAGAGCCACTCACACCGCCAACTTGCCTATGGTGTCACTTGCTGTGCCTCACCTGCTCCAGCGAGTCATATCACCATGACCCCAGGTGACAATAACATCCTGCTGCTCACTCCAACAAATCTGCGACCCCTCTGATTTCATGACATCTACAGCAGTTACTGTTGATTTCCATTGTCAATGTGGGTATCACTGCGCAAGAACTTCCTCAGCAACATTTGTTGGATATATTGTGATGTGAGCAAGCTCAACGCTGTGTCGGCAACTTCCGGGTACTACACAGTTCATATGAACCTTATTTTGTATACATGTAGCTAGCTTGTAGCTTACACTGTTCTCTACGCAATTGTAACCCAAAATCAATTCACCCTCTTGCCATCTTTCGAGCGCTTCACACCCTCTTGTCGTAGGTCATGCGGACCCGATGACAAGCCCCGTCCCACGCTGGGAGGGGATATCAACTGTCTTTTTGCAATTTCGACCAAGTCTTTGGTCACGTGACCTCAGCCTTGATGCGCCACAGTCGGAGCATGCCCGCGACTCCCATGCAGGTGGCACTAGGCGCCCAACCCCGTGCTTATGACTTAGAGCACCGCACCACACTTGTGAGCACAGCATCTCTCATGCTGTCACGACTCCATCAGATTTCCATCTGACTTGCACAGCCCACTCGCACAACAGCCACGCCTGGCGCTACGACCCTCCGACACTCCCACGCCATTCCGAATACCTCCCCAGTTGCCCATTGTCCTTGCAACCATTGTCGCCGACCACTGTCCCATCATGCGACCGCCCTCCAACCCAGCACATACAACTTAGTGGATTCATGACCCACCCATGCACCCTCTATCGACATATTTGTCCGGCCTGTAGGGGCTCAGCGCCTTGCGACCGATTCGCAACTCAGTCGGAGCTATCGCTTTCCGAACATTCGCAATTGGAAGATGTCTCCTTGTGCCCATATCACCTGACCACCATTATTGCAACCTGCCCGTTGTGCATTGTCTATTCCCGCCTTCCCCGATGCTGTTTCCCACAGTCAACGACACGGCAGATTGTTTCCGACGCCCACTCCCTTGCTCTCTGACAGCGCAGATCATTCCCTCAACATTGTCGCCCACCGCGCTCCTCGTCGTCTGACCATGGTATGACTCCCGCCCATTGTACGTACCATATGCTACAACACCGCTATCTTTCCCTTTGTCTTCTGACCACGGAGCACTGTTCTGATTGGACTCGTACTACTGTACCATTTCAATGGGTTCGCCGGTCACGCGTCACAGGGGATGTCCGGCGTGGCAAAAAATAGGTGCTGTCACAGGTCACATGGCGGGGTGGCGAAACCGTCTGAAGGATTTCACAAGGGCGTCAAAAATGACACCGGGAGGGCAGCAAAACAACATCGAATTGCACAGCTCTAGCCTGCATAGCACAGCGGCATGACAGCAACGAAATCACGCAGTGGTGCATTGTACCTACCCAATGAATTGACAGTGAATGATTCAGGATGGAGGACTTGCAGACTGACAGCTCACGTTACGGACCTCAGTCCGGTCGCGTTGACCAGCCTGCAGCTCACTCCCTTCAGATGCGGCGAACTTCTTCATGAGGCGAAATGCCGCTGAGGTCACGGTCACACTGGCACCCCATGAGTGGCAAATCTGAAATTTCGCCAGTTGTTTCACGGTCACACCAGGGTGGTGAACCAATCGAAATGGTACAGTATACTCGTCGGAACATATGAATAGTTGTGGCGTACTCACTGCAATGCAAGGTTTGTTCCCCCCTGATTGCTCTGAGCACAATTCATATGCTACCTTCATCGTCGTATCGTATAAGAGTCAACACCGGTTGACTTCTCTCATGCCTTAGCCTTAGCGTTTGCCTTTGCCATCGCCATCGCCTTTGCCTTCCGATCTCGCTTCTTCTCTTATCGCTCTCATCTTGTTCCATCGGCGACTCGTCTTCTGATCGGTCGGAGCACTTGTGCTAGTGGTGAATGCCTTTATGACTGCGTGCTCTTGATCGGAGCACTTTACGTTTGATCAGAGACGGTCTATGCCTGTTCCAGGACCCCTGACGCTCTCTCGCACACTGATTCACAAAACCCCTGCAGCCATTTAGGGTTGTGTCTATTCTACTACGTACCACCCTATTATCTGGTTGTGTCCATCACCGATTTCCCCAACAACATTGTGCATTGCTCCGTAAAACATAGATCCAACCGTGCCCCAATCAATACCTGGCTGGCCTCACTCGCAAGCTCGCGCAGGCCGCCAGGGATTGATTGAGGGCACGGTCTGCAGTTCAACCTCTGATGCAAACACTTTTGAACATAAAAGTATCTCAGTCTCAGCAGTACTTTGCCTGGAGCATTTCCAGATGCATGAATGGCAAGGTGAGAGACTTGAGAGGCTGTGAAAAATGTCCACAGATAGTGTATATGGTATAAATTTATATATATAGTATCAATGGCTCTGTAGTCTAGTGGTAACTGCGCTATATTCTTTGTAACTCAGAGATCTGGAGACCAATTCTTGTTATAAACACTTTTGAAAAGATAAGTGTTTGAGTCCGGGTACTTTGATAGCCGGAGCGGAGAGACATGACATCAGTCTCGGATGCACTGCATAGTGCATCCGAGACTGACGGCAGTCGCGGATCACGGTGTTGAGCGGAGATGTCTTCCTGCGAATGTCCTGCGTACAGTGCACATGACCTGTCGTGTCGCTCCGATCCGGCCATGTCAATGACGTGGTCGGTGCAGGGTCCCCAACATCTAGCATGTTTTTGCTGCATTTGGTGAGGTCAAAATCACATGCGAGAACGTCGCGCGGAGCAAATTCCGCCAAGTCGCGCACTGGTACTTACCCGTTCACCATCGCGACTGTGACCCTCGACAGCTCCAACCTGCGCACAGTCTCCTGCCTAGCTAGTGCTTCTCTGCTGCTCACCCGCTGGTCTTGCAGCTGTGCTCTAACTCGAACTGAAGCTATAGCTGTCTGGGTACTGTGCATGATCATTGGAGATGGGGTAGTAGCGCGCCAGGCCGCCAGCGAGCGAGTAGCGACAAGGGAGCTGGGGACGAGGGAGCCGAGGACAGGAGCAAGAAGAACGATGAGTCTGGGAGATGGAGCTAGCCGGTGCGTACTCTCTGCAGTGCCTCTCTTATCGTGTCTCTCAAGTCATGCCGTGGGGACAGCGACGACACCCACAAAATGCGCCTCGCTCGGCTTGAAGCCGTCCCACCCCAACCTCGCGATCCGAGATCGCGGACTCGTGTTTTGACGGCGGCATGTTCATCGCTCACACAGCAGCGGGAGGTGTGGAGGTGCGCGTGCGGAGGTAGGCAGCCATGCTACTTATATGTGCGTGGCTGGGGAAGGCAACTGACCGCGACATGTTGACGTCGATGCGCACGCGTTGACAAGGTGCGCTAACTGTCTTTGCTTTGAGTAGCTATTTTACTCACTGTCTACGGTACATCGCAACGCCGACCACGACAAGGCCGCCGCATCGCGCTGGACAACAAGGATGAGCGCGCGCTAACGACGACAATTCCGAAGAGGACGCCGCCAATGGACGAGGACGTAGATGGCGTGACATGTCAACGCTCACGACACGCGCGAAGACGATGCGATGTCCGCAAGTTACCGCCTCTGCCTCCGCGACCGACGACTTCAAGCTGTCCGCCACTACCCCACAACCCGCGTGCCAGGCCCCTTCTCAGAAAAGAGAGTGGACGCGCATCGGCGACGAGGACGAGGACCGTCCGACCAGGCGTCCCAGTACGACAGTTATAATTAAGACCAGTCAGTACTGTGAAGTGCATTACAATGAGCCAGTAAGCACAGGGCCAGGCCTTACAGGGCGCATTATAATGCCCTGCGCTCACTGGGATCCATTGTAATTCATCACCTGCTATATATGGTGAGGCACACCAAGTCACATGACTTATAAAAATTGTAAATGATGTCATAATAGTACTGGATGCGGAAAAATCGGCACAAATCAGCAAAAATGGTGAATAAATTTAGTCAGCATTGGTTCCCACGGAAATAGACAAACTACATATAGCTTCCTGTAGGGCTCACAAAAATGCGGGAAAATAGGGGAAAATCGGAATATATTCGGGGGCACCGATTGCCAGCTGATATCCATTCCCACGCATCGGAATATTCCCACGATCCGAATAAAATGTCGTTTTTAATCATTTGCACTGGTATAATATGATCCTTCCCGTCGGCCTAAAAATAAGATCGGCAGCAGCGATGCGCAAGTCACATGACTTATTCAAAATGGGAAAATATGTCCAAATGTTATTAGGTCCGGACAATTCGGCTAAAATCAGCAAAAATGGTGAAAAAATTAGTCGATGTCAGTTCCCACGAGTACAGGACATTTGAAATGCTTACCCACTACTGCAAATAGCCACTTATAGGGCTTAAAGAAATAGGAATAAATGAGGAGAAATCGGAATATATTCGGAGGCACTGATTGCCAGTCGATATCAGTTGCCATGCATGAAAATATTCCCACAGTCCCAAAAAATTCCATTTTTGATTATTCACACTGGTATATAATCCTTTCTGTAGGCCTTGGAAAAATAGTTTAAAATGGGGGAAAATCAGAATATACTTGGGGGCACTGATTTCCAGTTGAAATCCATTCCTATGTGTCTACATATTCTCATAGCTGCAGAAAAGAATCATTTTTAATTATCTATGCTGGTATGCTGGTATATAATCTTTTTCATGGACCCTGTGAAAGCCCATTGACAACAATAGAGTATATGTATGATGTAGAATTACATATAGACCATATGCACTGACTGTCCTAAGCCAAGTCTATTGGACTGCAAGCTGTTCAGGAATCAAGAGAGTATCTGAGAAGGAATATCCTGCAGCCATGATCTTCTTTACCTAAGCTACCAGAGTTTGTACATAGATAGCTCTGAGGACTATCAGACTTATAGTATTTAATCCATGACCCAAGCCCACCCTTAATTCTTCTTACACACCATTTCACCAGTATTCATACTCTTTAAGTAGTATTGAATTATAAATTGTGACTACTTTTGTATATATATACCACGGTCTGATTGCTGTAGGTGCCTAGTCAGATTGCACGTAGTATTTAACATTACTCTTCATATTTACCATGTTATTTCTTGAAGCTTTCATAGACTGAATTTAATGCATATATATTGATTATATATATGTTTTGGCCAAAAGAATGGAGTATGCTGAATAGCCCCCCAGGAATTTGTCAATAAAATCCCCAGATATTTCAGAGCACTCGCAGACTATGCCCCACCAACATCTGGAAGTATTGAAATTCTACAAATACTTTGTAGATGGTACTGTACTTTCACTCTGATACAGCCTCTACTACTGTCCTTGTCCCAGATGCATGTGCAATGGCAAATGGTCTTTTTGTTTTGCACTGAACCATGAGTTATGGTATAGGCCTAGTTGAGTATCAGCCTATGCTAACTGAGAATAAGGTCATTCATATATACATGTACAAGCCTGGGACCATTCCACATCTTAAAGGGTATGTCAGAGTGGAAGTACTGTATTACCTACCAAATTGTTGTAGGATTTGTCTACTTTCAGGGGTCCGTGGGGCAGGGTCTATGAGTCCTTCAAAATATTTGAAGATTTTATTGACTAAATCCTGGAGAGCTATTAGGCATACTCCATTCTTTTAGGCGAAATATATGTAGCATACCAATGACTTCAATATGGTAAATATAGATCGTAATGATAGAGACTGGTTGCACTTTCACTGGCCACAGTCAGATCAAACTAAATGTATACAAAAGTAGTAAAACTGTGGGGATCAATACTATTTCAACAGCATAAATACTTAGGGTTCAGGGTTTAGGGTTTCAGAGTTTTGGGTAAAGAAATTATGTTCAAGAAGAATTGAGGGTAGGCTTGGGTCATGGATTAAATACTATAAGTCTGATAGTCCTCAGAGCTATCTATGTACAAACTCTGGTAGCTTAGGTAAAGAAGATCATGGCTGCAGGATATTCCTTCTCAGATACTCTCTTGATTCCTGAACAGCTTGCAGTCCAATAGACTTGGCTTAGGACAGTCAGTGCATATGGTCTATATGTAATTCTACATCATACATATACTCTATTGTTGTCAATGGGCTTTCACAGGGTCCATGAAAAAGATTATATACCAGCATACCAGCATAGATAATTAAAAATGATTCTTTTCTGCAGCTATGAGAATATGTAGACACATAGGAATGGATTTCAACTGGAAATCAGTGCCCCCAAGTATATTCTGATTTTCCCCCATTTTAAACTATTTTTCCAAGGCCTACAGAAAGGATTATATACCAGTGTGAATAATCAAAAATGGAATTTTTTGGGACTGTGGGAATATTTTCATGCATGGCAACTGATATCGACTGGCAATCAGTGCCTCCGAATATATTCCGATTTCTCCTCATTTATTCCTATTTCTTTAAGCCCTATAAGTGGCTATTTGCAGTAGTGGGTAAGCATTTCAAATGTCCTGTACTCGTGGGAACTGACATCGACTAATTTTTTCACCATTTTTGCTGATTTTAGCCGAATTGTCCGGACCTAATAACATTTGGACATATTTTCCCATTTTGAATAAGTCATGTGACTTGCGCATCGCTGCTGCCGATCTTATTTTTAGGCCGACGGGAAGGATCATATTATACCAGTGCAAATGATTAAAAACGACATTTTATTCGGATCGTGGGAATATTCCGATGCGTGGGAATGGATATCAGCTGGCAATCGGTGCCCCCGAATATATTCCGATTTTCCCCTATTTTCCCGCATTTTTGTGAGCCCTACAGGAAGCTATATGTAGTTTGTCTATTTCCGTGGGAACCAATGCTGACTAAATTTATTCACCATTTTTGCTGATTTGTGCCGATTTTTCCGCATCCAGTACTATTATGACATCATTTACAATTTTTATAAGTCATGTGACTTGGTGAGGTAAGCACAGGCAAGCATGAGGCCGGCAACACCCGGGAGTGCAGGTGTACATGTAGCATTATAATGCACCCTGTATGGCAGGCGCCAGGCCTTACTGGCTCATTGTAATACACTGTGCAGTACCTACTGGACCACATTGTAATGCCCCTACTGGGACTGGTGGTCCGACGGTGACCGTCGATGACGTGATTTGACGTGGCGCGCCGACACCGCTGACATGATTCTGACGACGCCGACGAAAAGGACGGGTGCGCGAAGAAGAGGACGTCGTCAATGCGGCCAACTGAGAGGACGGGTGTGCAAGACTACGCAGCCTGCCCTGTACTGGTAGCGCAGGAGTGCAGGCGACCAGGTGGGTGCCGGCAAAACCAAGCGCGCGCGTACCTCTGTACTCCGTCATCTTCCTGCCCCCTCGTGTCGTACTCCTCTCACTGTAGTGCCATGAAAT
This sequence comes from Auriscalpium microsporum, assembly GCA_019914985.1. Lineage (NCBI taxonomy): Eukaryota > Fungi > Basidiomycota > Agaricomycetes > Russulales > Auriscalpiaceae > Auriscalpium > Auriscalpium microsporum. The sequence continues at coordinate 68,979 of JAHLMG010000031.1, forward strand.
AGCCTGTATTATTTACATCAATTCATATATTTCTTGCACATTTTTAATGCTGCTGCGAGCTGGCGGGGTGCTGCGGGTGGCGCCGGAGACTGCCGACCTGGATTTAGCCTGCTGATGTTCGGCGGAATGGAAGACATTCCGCAGAATGTCTGGAATCAATCAGATGCGGGAAGACTTCCTAAATACATGGGATAGTGGCTATTTCCTAAGAACATCCGGTGCTGGAATTCGACCCCAAAGTCCTGTGGGATAGATATGCATATAATTTTAGCTGCTCTAAGGTCAGAAGAAAATCATCCATAGTTGCTATTTTCGGTAAATAATTCCCACGCTTGGCCCAGAGGAATGACTGAGAGTTGGGGACCCCACTGATATTCATATGATAGGTGCGGATATATGCAACATCTTATGAATTCCCGCTGCTGATTTTAGACCCCAAAGTCCTGTGTCCTGGTTAGCTTACAAAATGCGAAATACTGTCTGAAACGGGAGTCTTTTGAAGACCGAAGAGGGGGAACCAAACTCCATCTCATTTTCCTAACGCATTTTGAATGCATGCGTAGTCTAGTGGTAATAATGCTCTGTGCCTTTTGAGATCTAGAGGCTTAAAGTTCAAATCGTACTGGGTGACTTCCCGCAGGATTTGTATGCGTTGTAGATTGCAATGCGGAGAGCGAAAGTCGGAGTGAATCAGAGTCTTACAATGTTTGCTAAACCGCAGGGAGGATGGGAAATAGCCAGCTATATCCCAATTTTGTTGGTATATCTCGATTGAGCCCGCGAGAACATGTCTACATCTGTATCAAATGTCTGTAGAGGGGGTCTGACCCCCTTCCAGATCTTCACATTTAGAAAGCACATACTCCGACCCAAGTCAATGGCACGCGTTCCGATGCTCTGGACGCCATGTCATCGTTTATTATTTATTGACTGCAACGTCCGTAGATGCCTGCGGGAAGTCACCCACTAAAGACACTTTTCCAATTATAAGTATTTTCCGGCTATGTTAGCCGGAGTAGGAGAAGCATGACGTAGTTTTCCGGGAGCACCTGCTATAAACTACGTCATGCTTCACGTCGACCGTGGGAACGTTTTACCAAAAAGGGAAATTACAGAGCATTTTCTTCTGACTTCAGAGTGACAGAAATTATATGCATATCTATCCTAGTTAGCTTACAAAATGCAAAATACTGTCTGAAACGAGAGTCTTTTGATCAGCGAAGAGGAGGAAATGTGTTTGCTATGAGATTGGACCATGTGAACAAATCTCTATATATAGGGACAAAGATGAAAGTTACAGGGGGGGTCAAAAACCGCGACTGGTGCTTACATAAGAAACGATTCAAGGGAATCGTAATTTTTGTTGTGAGTCCGCGCGTTCACTATGAGAGGGGCGCGGTGAGTTTCACCGTGGCGTTCCCCGGGGTATGTGGTCCCAGTCACCCCCCTATGCGGGGAATGTAAACTACTGGTGATTACAGTCACCGTCATTTCCGGTATAGAAATATGGGTGAATGTCACCTCGAAAATGCATCATTTCAATGCACAGAATCTGGGACTTATACAAGCGACATTCCCCGTACTGTACCATTTTGGTCGTAGGCTTGCAGGGGTCACCGCTGTTGGGCGTCCGATCGGTAGTGAGGCGGATATGTTTTTGAATCCTGATCCTCAGAGCTCGGGCTCGGACGTATCGGGTTGAGGGAGTGCGGTCAGGGTCCCGGGACTACGCACGGCGACCTCCTCTGTGAGGGAGTGGGAGATAGTGACTTGAATACGAATCGGAGGAGACGAGAGACTAGGCGAAAGGACGATAGGTCGAGAGCTAGATACTACGCCGATCACCGAAATGATACAACGCTGGAGTCGTGACGGACGTGCTCCCCAGAACGTATTTCTGAAACGAGGAATGATGAGGGAGGAGACTCGGAATATATCGAAAAGCTAGACGAAGCGATATGACTGTGACGAAGGACGTTGCGGATATTTCGAGATCAAAGGCGAAGACTGGGTAAGTCGAGCGGCGTAGAGACGAGGGATTTATCGAAATGGCGGAGGGGATAGTCGGAGGTCGCGGTATTGGTATTGGTATTCGTATTGGTCGAGCGGCGTGCGGCAAAGGTCGAAAGTCGTGGGTTCAAAGTCGAAAGGTTGTGGCGAAGTCAGACCACTTCAGGGGGCTCTTTCGAGATCCTGAGTACGAGGGGGAATAGTAACTTGTTATTGCAATCGTGCGCTCGAGAACTATTTGTACGACAAACGAGTCAGAGTCCGAATCGTACGGACGCTGACATAGGAAGACAAATACGAAACCGAAACACAGAATACACGAGTCAGATATCACGGGGGTGCGAAGAGACGTGAGGAGCGAATATACGAGGTAGGTGGCAAGTCGGTATCGGAGAGTTCAACTGTAAGTATTAGACGTACGATCGTCGCTATTGTTGGTGTATGCGAAACGCGAGACGCGCGTCAAAGCGAAAGACGCCAGCACTCCAACGGAATGTTGGGAGGAACCGGACGAGTATTTCGGACACAAGTCGAAGGGAGGGACGTACGACGGGCGGTATTGGCTCGTTGTACATCGATATTTCCCGTCTTGGACTTGGCGGGCTCTACGCGTGCGGGACCGGACAATCGATCTAGATAGGGGGGATAATACGAAGACGAAGGGCGAAGTCAGGAAGTATGATTGACGGCGGCGCGTCCGTGCGGGGTGGGCGGCTACCGAATTGGGTGCGGCACATGCTGTGCCGCGGCGTCGGCTGTCCTATGGGTTGTGGCGTATCTGGGGGCGCTTACGGGGTATTTCGAATGATCACTAGGCGTTGCTGATAGACTCTGCGGGGCGGTGTTGAAACCTGATTGCGGGTACCGAGGCCCCGGGGGCCGAGGTCACGTGATTTCGGAAAGTACCGAAAATGCTAAAAGTCGGGGGTTTCTCCGTTCGTCCGGGAGGCAGTCGTATCACCTCCTCCTTATTGAAATCCTGACCGTCCACGGTCAGAAGGCAGAAGTAGTCGCGTCGACGGAAGTACGAAAAGCTCGGGGCCCTGGAGTCATGTGACCTCACACATAATGGCTTGCGAAGGTGCATATGGAAGATCTGGCACGTCGTCAACCAGGGCACTGAGCGGTTCATTCGAAGTTGATGGGGGGTTGGCGTCGTAATGTCGCTAGCGCTGAGGGACGCGCGGGATGACCTCGTGCCAGGGTACCGATAAGCTTCAAGCTTATTCCGGCACGTCGTGTGCGCATTTCGGTGTGTCGGTAGATAGTTGAGGCGACGGATTGCGACCGATATTCTCTGGGAACGTTCCTCCGTGCGAGAACCAATAGCGGGGGGAATCGGAAGCGAGTAGCGGATGCGGTAGGAATCACGATTCGAGGGCGGCGAACTTCGTGGGAGTGTGTATGTTTGAGATGGGAATCGAACTGCTTGACGCGAATTTATGATGTCATAGTGAGGTCAAACATGAGGCGGGGGTCTGGATGCGTTGGAAATACAATCGAATTGGCGTAGGTGGTTTCCTGATGGCTCGAAAGCGGGGAACGGCCGTGGGATTTTCGACTTGGGACAAAGTTTGTGAGGAAGCCGTGTGCCGTGGTGCGCGCGTTGGAGTGGGCGAAAGCGAAATGTCGGGGGACTGCGCTAAATGCATAAAAGGCGGTGGGCCGCGACTTTACGAAGTCGGCATCCCCACCTTCTTCTTGTCCCTTCTGGCGTTCATTTCTCGTTATGTCTGCGTCCATCGATTCGATCATCGACGAAATCCGGCAGCTCCTGAATGCATTCAACGAACAGGCTTCGTCGCAAGAGAAGGAAATCTGGTGCGTGAGGGTCGCGCAGACCTTGGTAAGTCCTTCGATGTTGCTTCGCGTAGCTACTTTGATGCTTAACGCTTCTTGATCGACAGTCGAAGACACATTCGTTCAAGAATGCCGCGGCGCGTACACAGGAATTCGTGTACGAATTCCAGAAGATCGCTTCGGTCCACGGCCAGGAGTCCTGGAAGGCGTTATCGTTTGGGTATATTCGGGTGGTGCCTGAGACGGCCGCGGTACGTTCTTGATTTATGTGCTGCTTGACTGGCATTCCTGACGCGTCTGTAGCTCCCTGCAGCTCCTCTTGTCGAGGCTACCGTTCCTTCGCCGGGTCCTAGCACTCTGCCTCCGGTGGCGACTTTACGCGAGCCGCGTTCGTCGGAAGGCATCGAGGAGATATTGGAGAGCGAAGACGAGCTCGTAGAAGACGAGGACTCCACTCCGCCGCCTCCTACTAAGTCGAAAGGGAAGGGTAAGGCGAAGCCGAGGGCGCGCAAGGTTTCGAAACCTCAGGCGCCGACTGTGGTGCCTCCGCCGTTGACCCAAGCTCAGTGGAGGGACATCCAGACGCAAGAGGCGCAGGCCCTTCTCGAATCTTTAGCGGCGGGCCTCGCGAAATATACCAGTCCGTCGGGCCGTAGTTTCGACAGCGTGAGTTTTCTTTTCGGCTATGTCTCGCGAGTGTGATTGCTGATTGATTGCGTGGGATAGGTATGTGACGAGTGCCGTTCGGAGGCGCGGGCCATGCTCTGCAAGCCCACGCTGTGGACCGAAAATCCTCGCGTCTTGGTCGTCTGCGCGTACTGCAGCCAACAGAAGAAGTCGTGTAAGTGGAGCGGGAGGAACACCATTAGTACGTCCTCCTTGTTGCTGCGCTGGACTTGTGGTATTAACGCGGTCGTTCGAAATAGATCCTTACGGTCGAAGCGCGGCTTCAGCGGCAGAGAAGATCGCTGCCATCAAGAAGTACTATCCGGTGGCTTTCGCGCCTCCGGACGATCCCTTGGAAGAAGTCGCGCCGCCTGTAAAGAGGCAGAAGAAAACGAAGGTCGAGGTCGTAATAGCTTCGCCAGCGAAGCGAAACAAAGGCAAAGGTAATGTCGTTATTCCGAGTCAGGCTTTGGGCATTGCTGACTTGATATTCGTTGTAGGTCGTCGTATCCCTTCCTCCTCCGTCGAGGTTATAGCGTCACCGGGCCTAGATCCGGAGGTCGAGATCCTCGAGCCGGCCGTCGAATTGCAGTCGCAGACGCAGGGCACCGCGCAAGGTGAGCGTTCTCCGCTCTTCTTGCCGGAGCCGCCGTCGACTCCTTCGAAATTGGCGGAAGGTACCCAGGCGCAGGTCGCAGGGCCGAGCGACTTCGGAAACCCCGGTATCTTGGGTTCGCAGACTCAACGGGAGATTTCGGTCCTGGAGCCTCGCCTTGCGAGCGAGGAAATCCTTGCGAAGACGGAGGAAGGTACGTGTCTTGATACTGTTCGTCGTGAAGTCCGGCTTAATGATATTTTGATGCTAGAAGACTTGTCGATGGTCGGAATCCATCGCAAAGTTATGAACTGGTACCACATAAACGGGGTACCTCCTGGTCTTCTTCCTCCTGGCCCACATCCAGACCAATGGCGCGTCTCGCATGGGCTCCGTCTTCTCCGGGAGCAAGGCGACGCGGCTCGCGGAGTTCCGGACGACGAGGCTCTCCCTCCTGCGATCCGTACGCTCGTGTTGCGTTATCGCGAAGACAACCTCGCCGATATGTCGCGTGGCTACGCGAGTCAAGAGGCCTTCAAGGCGCGCTGGATGTCGGAACTCCGCCTCCTCAACTACGAGGAGTGGTATTTCCGGGCGGCGGATTGGACTGCGAAGTTGCCAGAGGAATTCGACGACAAGGGGAATAGGCTGTGAGGCGAAGAGGAAGTCTAGAGGTCTCGTAGTGGCTCGGTCTTTAGCCTTGTGTCCCCTTTAACAATATCTTGAGCGACTCGAAAAGCGTGATTTGATCGTATAATTGCATGATATTGATCGCGCGTTATGTGGCATTATTTCGAAAATGCCTTAGAACGATTTTGAGGTCTGAAATGCTAAGCCGAAAATCGAATCCTTTTTGTTTAAGTCTCAGTACTCCTTCATTGACTTAGGACTTTAATCTTGAGTAGTCCTGCGCATCAGCGATATACGCGAGCGACTTAGTATAGTACGGGGATATTCAGTAACAGCTGGGGTGGAATGGGGAAGTGGCACTAGTTCTGGATGGTTCACGCCACGGAATACTAATCTTCGTCGGCTGGGTCGTCATCGTCTTGTACGTCGGGTTCTATCGGCTCTTCTTCATCGTCGTTTCCGATTGTCTCGGTGGTCTCCAACTCTCGGAGTCGCTGAGTGTCGATATCGACTTGAGATAAGTCGATCGGGATAGGTTCTCGTCGTGCGAAATAAGGAATAACACGGAAGGCGGCGATGGGTCGATCTAGCACCGAGCCGTCGAGCTCAGCTAGAATGTAGGCTCCGCCACGATTGCGCGAAATCACTACAAGAGGTCCGAGGTAGCGCGGACGCATCTTGCGGTTGAGCGATTTCTCGATTGCTGTGTGTCGCATGAGTACCAGGATTCCGCGTTTGAAGTCGAAATCTTTGATGGTGTGCTCATGTTCTATTTCGAAACGGCGGGCATTGGCTAAACGAGTGGCGTAGACGTTGGATCGAAGTCGTGAGAGCTGTTCGAATCTCTTCTGGAGTGCGACGGCGCGTCGGACAATTAAGTCCGTAGTCGAGAGTATGGAGGTGGGCGCTGGCTGAAGGTATGTGGCTTCTGAAATGTCCAGGGGAATAAGCGGGTGACATCCGGTGACTGCGAAGTAAGGCGAACATCCCATACGCTTGCGCGTAGTGATGCGGTCGGACCAGAAAACGGAATAGGCATGACGTGCCCATTGCGACTGTTCTCCGTCGGCGGCTTTGATGAGTGCTTGCCTTACGTCGTAATGTGATCGTTCCACGATGCCGTTGGCGCGTGAGTTATAACCGCTAATTCGAATGTGTCGGATGTGATACTTCTTCTCTAAATGTTCCAGCGCTTTGATGAACGGTCCTCCGTTGTCCGTGACTATTTCGCAGAGGGAATTCCATCGGCAAAGGATATTCTCGTAGACGAACTCCGCAATCTGTGTCGCGTTCTCCTTCTTGAGTAAACGGAATTCGGGCCAAGCCGTAATGGAGCAGCGGCCTTGGACAATATATCGAAATCCGTTTGAGACCGGCATATGCATTGTGTCGACGTAAATCTTGGCGAATAGCGAGGCGGGCATTGCGACGGTGGGTGGCATGAGGATTTGGCGTTTCTGTCGTCGCTGGCAAATGATGCAGGTTCTAACATACCACATGACGTCTGCTTCGTAGGATGGCCACCAGAAGCGTTCTCCGATGAGAGAGCGCGTTGCGAATACTCCACGATGGCCTATCTTGTCATGACAGTCTATTAGAATTGCTATGCGTCGATCAGGATGAGGGATGAGTTTATGTGCGCCATCCACAGCGCGTCGCCATAGTCGATTGCCGTCGAGGAAGAAGCGTGTGGCGTAGCGAACGAAGGTGCCAAAGTCTGTGTCGGAGATATGATCTGGGCGTACTGGATCTTCTAGCCAATCGTGTACTTCGACTAAGCGGCGGTCGGCTTTGCGCGCTGTGTCGGTACGTGGTACTTCGCTGTATTCGAGCCCTGGCTCCTCCTCCTTATTGAGATCTTGACCGTCCGCGGTCAACGCGAACACAGCTAGGGACGAGGGGGTAGGAGTATTGGGCAAGGGGAATGGTTCTGGATCCATATTCGGCGTGACGACGGCATTTAGAAAGCCGTACAGGTTATCTAGCCAGTCATCGAAATTGTCGTCGAGTGGTTCTTCGGGGTCGCCAGGCTGGCGGACGCGTCTAGAAAGTCCGTCGGGGCCGTGAAAAATTCCGGGTACATGGCGCAACAAGAATTTGAAGGCGAGAATCGCTATGATCCAGCGATTGATGCTTGCTGTTGGGACTAGGTCGGGATTCTTGAGCATGCCTCCAATGGAAGACGCGTCAACTTCGACTATGAGGTTTCGGAGGCCGATGAGGTACACGCGAAGTGTGCGAAGTGCTCGGAAAAGGCCGTAGATCTCTAGCTTGGGCTGCGAAAAACGACGCTCTCTATCGTTGAGCGAAATGGATCCGAAGCGTGAATAATGGCGTCGTTTGGCGTTGTCGATGTCTTGTTGGGCGAGGATATAGCCCACAGCAATATATGAGGTGTCGACGGCGAGGATTACGGGGGCGGGGGATTCATAGTCTATAGCGCGAAGTGCTCCGGAATTGACGAGGGCTTCTTTGAGGTATTCCTGCGCTGCTAGCTGCTCGGTGCCATACTCGAACTCTACTCCTTTGCGAGTAAGCTTCGTGAGCGGCCAAGCGTGCTTAGCGAAATCCTTGATGAAGATCCGGCAAACTCCGACAGTGCCTAGAAATGCGCGGATGTCCGATAGATCCTTGCAGGGACCCCAGTTGGTGATGGCTGAGATGGTAGTAGGGTCCGCTTTGCGACCTTCAGGTGTGCAAAGATGACGGAGTACGGTAAATTCGCGCGAGATCAGGATAGATTTGGTGCCGGAGAATGTGCCTTCGGAATAACGCATGCGCTGGAGGATTCGATTGACGTTCTGGAGATGTTCCCAGACGAAGCGGCGAATGTCGGAATTCTCAGGGATCATTTCGTAGGTGCCGTCCGGTTTTCGATAATCCGATTTCGGACCTTTGAGGGGAACGTCGTCGATGAAGGGGATGGTATATGTCGGAATCTCGTCTTGGAGGATGAATGTGACGTCGTCGTGGAATATCGGGACCGAATTTGTCCAACCCATCGGTAGAGTGACGAGTCGAAGAGCGCCATACGGGGTCTGAAAGGTGGTGTAGTCGCGGGATCGTTCATCTATTACGCGCTCGTCGTAGCCGACGTAAAGGTCGAGGATACCGCCACAAGCGCGTCCGCCGAATTGTTCAGCTAGGTGCTCTTGAATGGGCGGGACTCCTGAGTGGGCGACGGTTACGGCGTTGAGCGGCTCGAGGGAATGTACGATCCGTAGCTTGCCATCCTTTTTCGCGACGCAAAACCATTTCGACCGGTACGATGAGTTTGAGGGCTCGTAGACTCCAGCGGCAATCTTCTTTTTGATAATCTTGCAGACCTCATTGTGGATTCCAGGGGGGATGGGGATATTTCGATCGACCCAAGGGACGTGAGAGACGACTGGAATTTGAATGGGAGGGAAGAATTCTTTCTTGAAGCTGCCGCGTTCGGTGTCGTCCCAAGCAAACGCTTCGTTTTGATTCGAAATGACGTCGTGCATCAGGTCGCGTTCGGTAGGGGTGAGGAAATCAAAGTTGGGCAAGGAGTCCATTGCGTCGTGGCGTTCTTGCGTGTAGCGGCCAGTGGGCGTGAACTGCGGGGGATGTGTGGCAAGAGGTGGCATGGACTCGAGCGGGTCTCCAGTAATGTTGCGCTCGATCCGAAAGCCTTCAGGAAGCGTTCCGAGGACTGGGCGCACCTTGAGCGCAACGGGCTTGTACTTCTTCTTCCCGATATATGTAGCCCGGACCTGGGGTTCGGAATGCGGCGAAGTTATCGTGTGTATTGCCGAGAAAATACGTGACGAGTCCGTAGCGTGCCCACCGAATCTCGAAGTGGGCTGTACAAGATGCGGCGAAGAGCCAGAATCATGAGACGATGTTCTTGGTATCTGCGAAATGCGCTGTGGGGGATCAAGATAAGAGTCATGGGGCGCCTGGGAATTACGAGGTGAAACTGGGCAAATATTCTGCAAGAAAGAGGGGGCAGCGTAATCGGGGAGGTGAGAACGAGACTCTGAAGCGGTTACGTAGGCTTGTTGCACTGCAGACTCGTCCGATGAGTCAATGGGGGTATATGCAAGAATACGGACATCGTCGCCGTCGCCTTCGAGTATCATGGCGACGGCTTCACCTTCCTCCAACTCATTGAGCAAATTGCCTGACCTGTTCATCTCGAAACCGATGGTGGCCACGGGGGAAAGAAGGGATGGTCAACTGGGCGCCACCGTTAGGATTCGAAATCGTCACGGTCTGGTCGGCGTTGGAGTAGTTGCGGACGATGGACTCGGTCAATACGTCGAAAGGTCGACCAAGGAGGATGTCGTACGCCACTTCGCGGACGATATGAATCTGGAGGTAGAGCGTCATGTTGCCGAACCGTACGGGGACATTTCGAGCAAGTCCGAGGGATTCCGACATCTGACGGTTGGCGCTTTGAAGGCGAATTTTGATGGTGGGGTCGTAGTGCAATTCGAGGAAGTGACACACTTGTTCGGACATTGCGATGACCTGTGAACCGGGATCGAGAAGGCACTCTATCGCCACTCGGTTGGCGATAAGTCCGTCGATCGACCGGAGCGCATGCGATTCTCTCGCCACGATGAGACAGTCGTCGTCTTCTCCGTCGTCCACACCGTTGAGGTACATTTCGACTGGGTCGCGCATGTACGAGTCGCCGTCCTTGTCGATCCATATGTCCTCTTTGGTCGCGGTGCGTGGGTCGGGCAGGTAATTCAAGAAGACTTTGTTCTCGGAGTCGCGAATCGCCGTGGCGGGTGATACCATCTCTTCATCGGGCACTTCTTTGAAGCTGACTTTGCGCGAGGGGGCCTCGACTTGGGCAACGGCAGCGCGACGCGGAGTAACCGCGTCCCGGAACTTGGCGCGAATCTCTGGCGCAAGTGACAGAAGTTCCTCCGGCGTGAGTGTGATCTGAGCTGTCTGCATAGCGCGAGCGTAAATGGTGTCGGCGATTTCAGCACGGTAGATGGGTGCGGAATGCTTATAGACAGGCTCGTTACCCTTGCTCTTGGGCGGGTCCGTTGGCACTGTTTTGATTTTCGCCTGAGCGCCGGTTGCGTCGCGTGCACTGCGAAATGGGTGCTGCTGCGCCGGAACGGATGGTTCGGCCTCTTCTTGGGTGCCTGCGTCCTGAGCGGGGTTAGACGTGGACTGAACCGCCTCGCGCTGCTTTCCTTTAGGAGCGCGGGTGATCTCAACTCCGTCGAACACCTGCACAAGCGTCTGTGCTCCACGTAGCGCAGCTAGTTCTTGCTCCAAGAATGTGATGCGGTCTTCCTTGGATAATTCGAAGGTGTTTGCTATGGTGGGGACGCACTCGATCATCAGCTGCGCGACCGGCTTGACACTCGGATTGCGCCGGTACCACTCTTGCACGCGTTCGCGCAAGAAGTCACCCGAAATTGCACGGGGGACGTAGGAACCGTTGGCAAGCGTGACTCTGCCCTCACCGTTCCGTACGACGGCTCCTGAGCGAACGTCTTCCTCCACGATGTCGCAGGAATTGATGCGATGGTCGGCGGAACCGCAGTAAAGACATCTGCCGGCAAGGCGAGACATAGCGGCCGACTTGGCATCTTGTGCGGCGGAGGTAGCGGGTGGAGAGGTGGCTGGGACGGGTGCCGAGGATTTCGCAACGACTGGGACGACGGCTGATGCGACAGGAAGAGGATTACCACCCTGCATGAGTGAGCGAACCAATTGCGCAAGTATTTCTTCTGCTTTCATGGTCGGAGGCGGAGTAGGTGATGCTGCCTCTATTGCGGAAGTCGATCCGACGACGGACGCGACACGGTTCATATTGCGAAATGAGTCCACTCCCGCCTCGAGTACGTACTGCCCGGCGGCTCGGACGTCGACGATTTCGTAAGCGTCGCCGGCTTCGACGTCGGGCTTCTTGATCTGCAGACGCGGATTTAGAAGTCGCCACAACGTGTCGGGGATTCCTTGGGAGAAGTCGCTCTTCTGTTGCAGCGTTGACAGCTTCCCTGCACGCATCAGGAATCCAGAGATGGTGAGGTATTCGCGATGATAAGTCGCAAACTCCTCCAACGTCAACGTCGACTTCTGACGTGTTTTGACGACGAGGCTCTCTAAATCACCTAGCGTGTAGGCCCGATCTTCGTCAGCTCCAGGGTACAGTTTACCTACCGCCTTCTTGAAATCGGCGTAGGTTCCTGGTCCAGAGAATTCGACCATGGAGTCGAACATATCGGCGTCCTCGGAATTGACATAGACCTTCGACCAGTCCTTCTTCTCGCGGTCGGTGACGACTCCGGCTTGGGTAAAGGCTGACTCTAGATCCGACCAGTAGCGGCGAATCTCACGTGGCTTGGAGGGTTCGAAAACGGGAGCCGTGCGCGCTCGACGCGCGGGCATGGGGACGGGTGCGGCCATTACGACGGGTGGTGCGAGGATTTGGAGTGGTAGAGGTGGGAGGATACGAGGTAACGGAATAAGCTGCGACGTCGACGGTTGGCTCGGAATAGACGGTGATGGCGAGGGAGGGGTACGTGGAGTGGCTGGGTAACTGGTACGAAGTGGGGTGAGATCGGATAAGGGGGGAAGCGGAGAGAGCTGTGATGACGGTGTGCGAAATCCACCTGGTACGTGATAGCGTACAGCGAAATCCTCTTCAGCTAATTCAGGGAGTTGTTCCGGACTCTGGGGGAGAGGAACGTCTTCTGCTTCGTGATCGTGCTCTTCGTCTGAGTCGGAGTCGTGTAGGGGATTTACTATGTGTCGGCGTCGTACTTCTTCTGCGTACGAGCGAGTATTATAGCCTCGGAAGGGAGAAGGTGCGGATGGAAGTCGCGGAGGAATTCTGACCTAGCCCTCGCGGTGGGCTCCAAAGTTGTTGGGCGTCCGATCGGTAGTGAGGCGGATATGTTTTTGAATCCTGATCCTCAGAGCTCGGGCTCGGACGTATCGGGTTGAGGGAGTGCGGTCAGGGTCCCGGGACTACGCACGGCGACCTCCTCTGTGAGGGAGTGGGAGATAGTGACTTGAATACGAATCGGAGGAGACGAGAGACTAGGCGAAAGGACGATAGGTCGAGAGCTAGATACTACGCCGATCACCGAAATGATACAACGCTGGAGTCGTGACGGACGTGCTCCCCAGAACGTATTTCTGAAACGAGGAATGATGAGGGAGGAGACTCGGAATATATCGAAAAGATAGACGAAGCGATATGACTGTGACGAAGGACGTTGCGGATATTTCGAGATCAAAGGCGAAGACTGGGTAAGTCGAGCGGCGTAGAGACGAGGGATTTATCGAAATGGCGGAGGGGATAGTCGGAGGTCGCGGTATTGGTATTGGTATTCGTATTGGTCGAGCGGCGTGCGGCAAAGGTCGAAAGTCGTGGGTTCAAAGTCGAAAGGTTGTGGCGAAGTCAGACCACTTCAGGGGGCTCTTTCGAGATCCTGAGTACGAGGGGGAATAGTAACTTGTTATTGCAATCGTGCGCTCGAGAACTATTTGTACGACAAACGAGTCAGAGTCCGAATCGTACGGACGCTGACATAGGAAGACAAATACGAAACCGAAACACAGAATACACGAGTCAGATATCACGGGGGTGCGAAGAGACGTGAGGAGCGAATATACGAGGTAGGTGGCAAGTCGGTATCGGAGAGTTCAACTGTAAGTATTAGACGTACGATCGTCGCTATTGTTGGTGTATGCGAAACGCGAGACGCGCGTCAAAGCGAAAGACGCCAGCACTCCAACGGAATGTTGGGAGGAACCGGACGAGTATTTCGGACACAAGTCGAAGGGAGGGACGTACGACGGGCGGTATTGGCTCGTTGTACATCGATATTTCCCGTCTTGGACTTGGCGGGCTCTACGCGTGCGGGACCGGACAATCGATCTAGATAGGGGGGATAATACGAAGACGAAGGGCGAAGTCAGGAAGTATGATTGACGGCGGCGCGTCCGTGCGGGGTGGGCGGCTACCGAATTGGGTGCGGCACATGCTGTGCCGCGGCGTCGGCTGTCCTATGGGTTGTGGCGTATCTGGGGGCGCTTACGGGGTATTTCGAATGATCACTAGGCGTTGCTGATAGACTCTGCGGGGCGGTGTTGAAACCTGATTGCGGGTACCGAGGCCCCGGGGGCCGAGGTCACGTGATTTCGGAAAGTACCGAAAATGCTAAAAGTCGGGGGTTTCTCCGTTCGTCCGGGAGGCAGTCGTATCACCGCGTGACCAAAAATTGCGTAGGCTCGTTTGACCTCCCAGGCTCGCAGACCATGCGTGACAATCAAAAATAATAGGCTCAAATCTTGGAGTCAAGCACAGAATACTGTACCATTACGGAGATAGGCTCGCAGGGGTACAGCCGTGACCGAAAAATCCACATGCTCGTTTGACTCAAAGTGCTCGCAGGACTGCATGACCTGTGACCAAGAAAAAAAAATGCTCGAGCCACCTCGAGCTTGGGCAGTACTGACTAGTAGTAGGAGTCTTGACGTGAGATTGCATGCCACTACTAGAACAATCTGATGATGGTAGGTGTCATGATACCCTCAGAGACCTGACAATGGGTGTGAGAAGGTGAGGTAAACCGAGGGGCAGGCTGGCCCCGGCTGGGCAGCAATAAAATGACAGAAAATTGCAATAGCAGATCGCTCTCGCCTGTGACCTGTGACCAAGTGCTCCATATGCTCTGCTCGCGGGCCCCTGTGACCTGTGACCCGAGCCTATCTCCGTAATGGTACAGTAGGCTACATCAGTAAACCTAAAAATCTCTGGTGCATCTGGGCCAGTCTGTACCAGTCTGGCCCAGATGCGCCAGCAGCCACCAGCTCGCCAGTTGCCGTACTACTTCAGTTGCGTGCCAGACCGGTCGGGGCTTGTATCTGCAGCCCGTCATGGCGCAAATCCCGCCCGTACCACACGGACTCAGCGCGCCCAGCGATGCTGGAGCAGCTGGAGCCTGTGCGCAGCGAGGGAGACCGCCAGGACCGGGCGGATACCGCCCGGTCTGTGCGCCGCTCGTGTAAACCCTTACTCATGCCGTGCGTACACAAGACCCAGATAGTATTGTCTGAGTAGTGATACAACGTCGTGATAAAAAGGTGAGCCCCTCGTACGCCTCCCGGGCGCACGAGTGCCCACTCACAATTCCCACAAGTCAGCCACCTATACAGTACGCACTCCTTTGCCCCACGCCTCTACCCGCCTCACACCCTCCCCCACCAGCGAGGCCGCACACCTATAAGTAAAAAAAGTGGTTAAAGATTGTGTGGGCGGCGAACTCGCGTCCAGCACAAGTAGTGAATGTCTCGAAGTTAAAACTGGGGGGACAGCGCGTCACCCGGCGGGCTAGATTGTTCACCCGCGGGATACAGCTCGAGGTCGCCTGCAGTGTCATCCACGGTAGCATATGCGTATGCAAACAAGGTCTCGTGATCGTCAGGGAAACCTTCCAGGGTTGGTGGCAGATGGGGAGTAGAGTTCATCGCATTATATGCGATGTGAGCCGGGTGATTGAGAGATGGCTGTATGTCACTGACATACGTGGGGATAACTTCCTGACCCCATGCCCAATAGTCATCCACCAGGCGTACCTGTAGGACCATTAAAAATAAGACCGGTAGTTACCGGTCGGACCATTTACGATTACTCTTAATCGTTTTTTTCTCCAACCAGTCAGGCCAAAAAAGTGTGCGTTTGGATCGTTACCAAAGGAAATTATATCCCACGGTCAAGTCGCGTCGTCCCTCCTGCCTAATTCAGTAATTCTTAGCTAAGTAACTTCTGCTGTGTTCCAAAAGACACTCGTGTCTTCGAGTATTTTGTGTTTTGCAAGCTAACTAGTGCAGATATGCATATGATTCGAATTGTTCTGTGATGAGAACAAGAGGCCCCATGTTTTCCATTTTTGGTATAAAGTTCCCACGGTCAGTACAGAGAAAGATGACGTAGTTTTCGAGGGCAAACTGCAAGTTGATCCGGTTTACTACGTCATTTTTCTCTACTCCGGTTACTACAATACCCGGGGTCAATATCTTTATTACTAAAAATGCGCACACACAGAGGATTGAACCAAGGGCACACAGCTTATGGATTACATAATATAGTCTAAGAGCGTTAACCATTAGGCTACAAGGCAGTATATGTATTGTACTTGTGTAGCTGTCTATAGCCTCTATCAGCCTCCTATATCCTGTTGCTCTACACTACATTTCCCTAGATTGGTGCCTTTTCCCTGATACAATATATACATATTATATACCATTGGAAAGCTACAATTAATGTGCACATAATTGTCAGAGTATTAGAGTTTGCACAACATGTTATAGGTACTCTTAATCATTTTTTTCTTTTTCAAGGAGTTAGGCCAAAATGTGGCACATTTATACACCTCGCTTTGTGTTATGAGGCAATTGTTCACCAAGGCTTTTGCACTTTCATGAAGATTTTGGAAATTAGAGTGTTGCATATACGAGCTCCGACCACCTGATTAATCTCTTCAAACACCCGCAAGACTTAGACCCAGAGTTACAATGATTGATATGCCTCCTGCTGCGCTGATGGGTACCAGCCGGTAGTAGGGCGGTAAATATCTTGTATACCTGTCCCTAGAGCGCAGCGCACGGTACCGTTGTGTGTGTGTGAGGGGCGAGTCGTCAGTGGTCCCGAAGTCTCTGGGAGTGTCTCTGAAGTGGGGGAAAGGTGTTCGAAAGGCAAAGGTGATGTGTTCGGGAGTGATCTGAAGTAGGAAGGACAGGGAAGTGGGGGGGATGTTACAATCTGTGTGTTTGGAAACAATGCGTGGAGCGTCGAACATTTGTGTGGTGTAGGTGAAGTCGAAAGCCGAAGTGTCAAAGTGTCAAAGTCGAAGTTGAAGTGTTGAAGTTCCGAAGTTGAAGTCGAGGTTCCAAAATGTCGAAGTTGAAGTGCCGAAGTCGAAGTGTCAAAGTCCCGAAGTCAAAGTTGAGGTTCCGAAATGTCGAAGTCGAAGTGTGGCAGTGATGAAGTGGTGAAGTCTGGGTTGGAATCGAAATAGAAGTTGAACGGCAAAGGTGGATGCAAAATGAGAATATGATACATGCGTCGAAGGCGAAGTCAAAGTCAAAGGTGAAGGCAAAATCGAAATCGAAACTTATCGAAGTCGGAGTCGAGATCCAAAGTCAAAATCAAAGTCGAGATATGAATCGAAATCGAAATTGTAGGTCGAGGGTGGAATCGAAAGGTGAATACGATACGTGCGTCAAAGGCAAAGTTGAAAGTCAAAGTCAAAGGCGAAATCGAAGTCGGAGTTGAGGTCCGAAGTCGAAGTCAAATACTATACGTGCGGCGTGCGGCAAAGTCAAAGTCAAAGTCAATAGGTGTGAAGTCAGTAGTGTTTTGCACAGGTAAACCCCCGGGGGTCACCTACGGGTGCACGGGTTTGTGCGTGTACCTGCGGGTACCCATGACCTGTCTGTATGATACTTCAATACACTAGTTATAATACAGTCGGCATCTATGCAGTTCGTTCTACCCGGCTGGCACTCACAGCTCCAAGACATGGGAAATGCACAGCACGCTGGAGGACTGCATGGGACGGCATGCACGTCGTAGGCAGTGCACAGCACCGTGCGCAAGTTGTTATGAGCGTGTGGAGCAGCAGGCGTGTTGTGGGCGTCGCACGGGGGTCTGGGCGATGCACAGCATGCTGCACAAAGCATGGGAAGCGTGTGGGATGGCGCGAGTGCCGTAGACGGTGCGCAGCGCTGTGCGCGAGTTGTTATGACCGTGCGGGACAGCAGGCATGTTGTGGGCATTGCGCGGGGGTTTGGGCGACGCACAGCATGCTGCACAAATTATGGGAAGCGTGTGGGACGGTGCGGGTGCCGTAGACGGTGCGCAGCGCCGTGCGGGACAGCAGGCGTGTCGTGGGCGTCGCGCGGGGGTCTGGGCAACGCACAGCATGCTTCACGAGGCATGGGAAGCGTGTGGGACATCGCGGGTGTTGTAGGCGGTGCGCAGCGTCATGCGCAAGGCATTATGGGCGTGCTGGGCAGCAGGCATGTCGTGTGCATCGCGCAAGGCCTTTGGCGGCGCACACGGAGGGCTGGGGGCAGTGGTGGGCTCAGGCAACTCGTTCAAGTCGTTGCTAGGTGCGTTGCTAGGGACCGAACACCATGTTCAGCCTCAAGAAAGCAAAGTACAATGCAACTAAACCCTTACTGTCGCACAGAACATGATCTGATGTGTACCAGGAGCTATGGAACATTGGAGACAACAAAGAAAAGATGGGAAGAGTGGAGAGACAAGTCGAGGACAAAGGAAGCAGGACAACTCACTTGAGTGTATGCTGTGACATTACAGTGACCATCACCATGTCACTTCCTTAGTAATCCAGTAAGTGTGCGGGTACCAACGGG
The DNA here is from genome assembly GCA_019914985.1 of Auriscalpium microsporum. NCBI lineage: Eukaryota > Fungi > Basidiomycota > Agaricomycetes > Russulales > Auriscalpiaceae > Auriscalpium > Auriscalpium microsporum. Next base: position 87,070 of record JAHLMG010000031.1, read on the forward strand.
TGCGGGGTAACCAGCATGATGACCTGTACCCGTACCCGTGACCCGCACAGGTTCTGAAAACCCATGCAAAACACTAGAAGTCAGAAGCGCTTTGACAACACGAGTAGTCGAGGAGAGGCTCTAGCGAGAGTCTCAAGATGTGGGGGACAAAGGGGGCATAGGATATGATCAGGGGGATTGATCTGATGCCGAATATCATACTAACGAGGCCTATATATACTACGAACAAGTCCGAACTAATATACAACCATGAGAACAAACCAGAGTATAAGTAGAACGAAACACGAAGCAAGTGGGTCAAGATCACATGCAGTGAGTGAGTTGCAAACAAACAGTAAGTCAAACACCATTGCTAGAGAGCCTGAGAAGAGTAGGAATGAAACATAAGGGACTCCACTGTCAAAATGTGCACCTAAACTGCGGTGATCATGCGAACTTCCGAAGTATTGCGTTGCGTAGCGGTTCAAAGCAGTTAGGAACGCTTCGAAGCACATCTGGAGGGCTAGGAATAGAGTCAGAATGGGGGGGAAAATACTAGGAATGAGGGGGCAATGTTCTGGAGTCGACATGGCCAAGGTGTGGCGCAGCCTAACAATCTCGTGGAGTGTTTCAACTTTTGATCATGTTTGAGGCGGGTCTGATGATGATGGGCCTTTGAAGTCTGGACCGATTCACGTGCGGGCGCTTCAGAAAGATCTGTGGAGGCTGTGCTAGTGGGCCGGGAGCGGTGCGAGTTCGGAAGTCGAAGTCACATGACTTCGAAACGAACTGTGCGATTTGACGAAAGTTTGAAAAGTGAGGTGATATCCTCGCCCAGCTCAGAACCAGGTGTATCAGCGCTGTGAGGCAATTGTTTGCCAATTCTTGCACTTTCAACAAGTCAATAAGTACATAATTTTGGAGGTTGGAGCATTACGCAGGTAAGCTCCGACCACCCAATTAGTCTTTCCAAATGCTCATAATATCGGAGCCAGAGTTCTGACCTTTGAAATCTTGCAGGATGTCTGCACGATCAAAATTGTACCTTGGGCACAACACTCGGACCATCAACCCAGTCGCACGCTGCACACGCAGTTATCCACTGACTACTTGCATATTGTTTCGATAGCCGCTATGTGTCCTTGAGCATATCTTCTCCCACAGCTGTCATAACTCAGCAGCATACCATTAGACATTTTGATCATTGAGATTGTCATGAGACCATATGTGCCACACCGCTCTGATGATTCTGCAATGTCCAAGTACCTCCGCAGTTGCGCTATTGTCCTGCTACCATTGTCCAACTCATTTGGAGCTCCCAACTTCGTCCCTATCGTATAGTTAGCTTGCGGCTAGCTTGGTCAACTTTACATTTGTTGTCATCTCTTGCACTCAGCTTATCATTCTCCTTACTCTCATCTTGTTTCATCATTGTCCCATTAGCCATTGCTCTCAAGCTTCATTGCTCCGACCATCTTGTGACCTTGGCAATCACAGTTCATCCCATGGCGATTGCACCTTTGATTGGATCGCTCACACTACTGGTCCCTGTCTTGCAACCATCACCTCCACTCCTCCGAACAGTCACATATTCAAAATGATCCAGTGTTGCTGCCTGCACAAGATGCCGTTGCTCCAACTATCTTGCGACATGGGAGACTACAGCCTTGCGTCTATTATTCTACAGCAGTGGCACCCTTGATCGGACCACTTGGACCACTTGTCCTCACATTCTGACCATCGCCTCCACAGTTCAGTATTCTTGCCTGCCTGCTGATGACCAAACTCATCTGACAGGCGGTCAAATGGTAAAACTACCCCCGCTCATTGAGTAGTACTGTTTTAGTTTGGGGGTGGGTCCCAGGTTTTCCAGAGGGCTCGGAGAGTCGTAGCTATCACCGGGGAAGTATAGAAAGGGATGGGGTATGAGGGGGAGAGTTGGCAAAGGTGTGGGAGGTGGTGGCAAGACTTGACGACAAAAGGCAAAGGTTGGGGATGTAGGGCAAAGGTTGGGGATGATGGGCAACAATAGGGCAAAGGTTCTCAATATGCAAGTGTGTAAACGGTGCACTGCAAAGGTGAAGAAGATGTTGATGTTGATAAAAGGGCGAAAGAATATACTGCAAAGGTGGAAGACAATAGTTCTCGAGGTTTGAGGTGCTTTCTTGAGGGGGAGAAGTTCCTATTATTGCATGCATACGTTGCTGGCTGCACTTAACTGCAGCTTTGCCCTGACATCCCAATATACTCACATCACTTGCCCAGATACAGGAACATTAGATATCTCAAATATGTCATACAAACATACCAGGCAGTTAGTGCTATATTGAATGGCCAAGCCCCCTTTCCCCCCTCCCCCTGAACGATTAAGAGTAATTGTTTTGCCATGCATGCATTGGCCCATTGACCCCAAGTATAATTACAGACCGGTAACGATTTGGGGCGACGCACACAAAGTCACGTGACTTATTAGGAATAGTAAAAAATGTCATGATACTACTGGGTGCGGGAAAATCGGCAAAAATCGGCAAAAATGGTGAAAAAATTTAGTCAGCATCGGTTCCCACGGGTACGGGACAGAAACGAATCATTTTAAATGCTTCCCAGTACTACAGATAGCCACCCGTAGGGCTTGCAAAAATAGGGATAAATAAGGTAAAATCGGAGTATACTCGGGAGCACCGATTCTCAGCCGAACTCCATTCCCACGCGTTGAAATACTCCCACGGTCCCATAGAATTCCATTTTTCATTGTTTGCGCTAATATATAATCCTTTCCGCAGGCCTTTGATAAATAGGGATAAATAAAGACAAATCGGAATATATTTTGGGGCACCGGTTTTCAGCCAATATCCACTCCCATATGTTGGAATATTCTCACGGTCCCAAGAAATTTCATTTTTGATTGCTCGCGCTTGTATATAATCCTTTCCGTAGGCCCTGGGAAAATCCATTGATGACATTACAGTATATGTATGATGTAGACTTAGATGTTGATGATATATACAGACTGTTCTAAGCTCAGTCTATTGAACTGTGAGCTGGACGGAACCACAGACCGAGAGAGTATCTGATAAGGAATATCCTGCAGTAATGATCTTCTTTACCTAAGCTACCAAAATTTGTACATAGATAGCTCTCAATACTTTAAGACTTATAGTATTTTTTCCATGACCCAAGCCCCCCTTCAATTCTTCTCAAACACAATTTCTTTAGTATTTATGCTGTTGAAGTAGTATTGATACATACATTTTGACTACTTATGTACACATTTGGCATGGTCTGAGTGCTGTAGACACCCATTCAGAGTGCATCTAATATCTACCAATACTTTTCATATTTACCATCTTATTCCTTGAAGCCATGAGTAGGCTGCATTCAACACATATATATTCATTATTTATATGTTTTAGCCCAAAACAATGGAGTATGCTCAATAGCTCTTCTAGATGTTATCAATAAAATCTCCAGATATTTCAGAGTACTCCTATACCATGCCCCACCAACTGCTATAAGTGTTGAAATTCTACCAAAACTTGGTAGATGGTAATGTACTTCCACTCTGATACAGCCTCTACCACTGTCCTTGTCCCAGATGCATTACGATTACTCTTAATCGTTCTTTTCTCTAACCAGTCAGGCCAAAAAAATGTGCGTTTGGATCGTTACCAAAGGAAATTATATCCCACGGTCAAGTCACATTGTCCCTCCTGCCTAATTTAGTAATTCTTAGCTAAGTAACTTCTGCTGTGTTTCAAAAGACACTCGTGTCTGCGAGTATTTTGCATTTTGAAAGCTAACCAGCAATTATATGCACGTGTTCTCAATTGTTCTCGGGTCAGCAAAAAAGATTGCATAGTTTCCATTTTCGGTAATAATTTCCCACGGGTGGACTCTGCGTGCACTATGATGGTGTACAGGGCAAGCCGAGCTTGCGAGGCAGAGCCCTGTACGGAGGCTTCGTAGCGTGGTAGCGAACGTATAGGCGCCGCGAGGCGCCCGTGTGTCATGAGGGGCAGCGAGAGCGCTGGGAAACTCCCACGCTTCTTGCGCTCCTACGTCTTCGTCGCGCGCTCGCCCACTCAGCGAAAAACTTGTTTCCACTCGATCTAGACTTTTTCAGCCTCCAAAAACACTTTCCTCATGGCTCTCGTACCTCCCGGAAACGACATGCCGGACGACGCGGGCATCCAGCCGGCCGATCAAGCCCTACCGGATGCGGGTGGTCGCCAAGGCGCTCTACCCCACGGGGCACTGCCTCGTGGTGATGTTGCCGACAACGGAGACAATGAGCAGCCGAATGGGGCGGAGAATGCTCCCGTTGTACCGCCGCCGGCTGACCGGTACGCTGGCGACTTCGACGACCCAGTAGCAGTCGAGGATTTGGCCTACCGCAAGGCTTGTTTTGATCAGCTGCCGGAGGCGGACCAACGCGACATCCAGCTGCGGATGGCAGCTGAGATTTCGAAACGCCTGGATCCGGTTCCTGACAACGACACAACGGCTAGCTCTTTTCTAGACGCATTCACGGCACCGGCGCCTTCGACGCCCTCGCTTCCCGTACGTGCGCTATTCTCGTCGGACTTGGAGGTCAACAATTTCACTCACGGCACCCGTTTCCCCATCCATTCTGAGCTGCGGCGTCTGTCTGCGAACAACGTATATGCGCCTCTTTCGCTTTTTCTGGAGGACTCTCAGAAGATGATCGTGCAAGGCATCGCACTGAAGAAGAAGGTCGACACGGAACAGGGTAAAGTGTACCTGATCAACGTCTCACATTTCCCTGACGAGGCCACGTTCGATTTCCGCATGTGGGGGCTGGCCTGGGCCGGCTACTTGGAGTATCTGGACACTCCGGGCATCGCGGACACCAAAGTTCGCGCGCGCTGGACCTGGCACTACCGTGCACTGTCGACTCTGCCTCGTGTTCACGAGCCTGGCAGCCTTACGTTCCAGGCGGTTTTGAAGCACGGCATCCAGGAGCGGCTGACATACCATGGTTTCCGTTTTCCTCTCGTCGAGCTCGACTTCTGGCACCGATACAACCTCATCAAGGACGCGCTCAAGGAAGAGGACGACAAGCGTTTCAGGGCCAGTCTCTCACGCAACGTCGGGAAGGAGCGCAAGACGCCGTACGACCGCGACGCGAAGACGGCGGACCGCGGTTCGCGCTCCGAGCGTGGCGTCGGCGCGCCCTTTCGGGAGGGCAAGTCCGGTTCCTCAGCGGCCGGCACTTGCCTCCTCTGCGGATTCGCTGGGCACGTCGCACACACACGCCTGCGTCGCCGTCACCTCGGTTGTCGGCAAACCACTCACGTGCCGCTGGGATTCCGGTGCACGCACCCTCCGCAGTCTCCAGGGCAGCCGCGAATTCTGCCTCGTCTACAACCTCCGAGGCGACTCTGGATGCCGCGGTGAACACCCTCCTCGCTTCCTGCACGCCTGCTCCATCTGTGGTTCAAACCACCACGCTCTGTCGCATGGCAGCTCGCCCACCAACTCTCCCGGCAGTTCCTCAGGCGGCTCGGCTTGACGCCGGGTCTTTGCTCCCGATGGCTGATAGGCTCGTCAGACTTCTTGTTCCCGATTCGCTTCTTTTGATACCCGACATTTCGCCGCCGCTCTTGATGGCCCTGCTATTGATCGCATTGTCACGCCGTACAATGCCGACGCCTTCGACGCTTACCTTTCGTATTACAAACTTACTAGCCAATATCCGCAGCTATCCCAGCGCATTCGAAACGGTTTCCCCCTCGGCTTCGACATACCCTCTCTTCCTTGCTCAATCATCCCCAAGTACCGTCCGTCCGAGCATGACGACGCCATCGATGCGTACATCGCCGCCGAGGTCGCCCTCAACCGCATGTCCGGGCCGTACACAGCAGAAGAGATGCGCCAGATATGCAGCGGCAATTTCGCTGCGTGCCCGGTCCATGTCATTCTCTCAGTCGACAGTCGAGGCGTCGTCACAAAGCGGCACGTCGTGCGCAACATGTCGTTCAACGGCCCCAACGGTTTCTCGGTCAACGACCTCCTGGACAGCGATGACTTCCCCATGCGCTGGGGCACGGCGGCCAATGTTGCTGATATTGTGAGTGCATTTCTCTTTGGGCGCCGTAGTCCGGCTGTCCCCGTTTTGCGCCACTGTTCGGCTGCATCGTTTGGGCGCCAGCTGGCACATGCCCCGTTTTCCTGGCCAGCTGGCCTTGTATTGCCCTTCATGCGCGTGCATCGGGCCGTTTCGCTGCGTGCATTGTTCGCGCGCGGCCGTTGTGTTGTTTGGGGTCGTCGACGTGTTGTCACGCCAGCCGCGCACAATTCTCCCCGTCCTCGACGGCTTGTTTACATTTTGTTAGGTGGCATCAGCGCCGCCCGGTGCGCAGGTCGCAAGCCTGGACGTAGAGGCCGTGTACCGTACGGTTCCCATTTTGCCTGCGCACAAACACCTTATCGTGTTCGCGCATAGGGACCGTTTTCTTCTCGACCACAATGCACCATTCGGCGCCCGTCCAGCGGGTGGTATTCACGGCGAGGTGGCAGACGCCACGGTCAACGTCTGGAGGGGCGCGGGCATTGCGCCCGTGCCCAAGTGGGTTGATGACTTCTTCCCCTTCCGTTTCCCGTGTCGCGTATTGATGGGCGCTGACGGTGTCGCCTCGTATGAATACACATACGATCGCGCCGATATCATGCGCGTCGTCTCGCCCCTTGGCATCCCGTGGCACCCGGAGAAAGGCCAGGAGTTTGCTTTCACCGGCGTGTATCTCGGTTTCGAATGGGACCTTGTACATCGCACAGTCTCTCTGACCGAGGAGAAGCGCCTAAAGTATTTGCGCAGGGCTAACAATTTTATTCGGCAGTATTCGAGCAAACGCGCGCCGCTTGCAGACGCTCGCAAACTCAACGGTTGTCTCTCGCATGCAACCTTTGTGTACCCGCAGGGGCACGCGTACCTCACGTCCATGGACACTTTCATAGCCACGTTTGACGCGCACTTACCAGCCGCTTCGCTTCGCCCACGCTATCCCGAGCGCTCCGTCCTTCGCGACCTACGTTGGTGGGCCGACACGTTAAGTGCACCAAGTCCGCGCCGTAGTCTGACGCCGCGACACCCGATGATGGACCTGGGCATCTGGGTTGACGCATCCACCTCGTGGGGGGTCGGCGTGGTTTGGCAGGGTCGCGAGTACGCGGCGTGGCGCTGGACACCCGATTGGAACGTCGGTCATGGACGTAACATCGGCTGGGGCGAGGCAATTGCAGGTGAGCTCGCCGTCGCAATGGCGTTCCAGCTCGAGCCGGACCTGCGCGACACGACGCTCTTGGTCCGCAGTGACAAGAGCCGTAGTGGTAACTTAAGTAACTAAAACACTGCAATAGTAGCGATTTCGAAGTAGCCAATACAACTGCAAGTTTACTTTACTTCACTAGCTGCAATTTCTACTATACTACTGGTAGGCCCAATACCTGTAGTAAAAGTGTAGTATTTACTCAATAGCTGCAATTTCTACTATACTACTGGTAGGCCCAATACCTGTAGTAAAAGCGTAGTATTTACTTAACCGTTGCAGCGAAAGCACTACTATACCCCTACTAGCCCTGCATTGTAGTATTTACTATTTGTTAATGCTTTGTAAGCAACCCCGATAATGAATATTTCTGCTCTATACCGCTGCTCATCGGCATGAATTCTCGGTTGTACCTTACTACCTACATGTGCTCTGTACCCCCCTTGATCGGTGTCAATGTCCCGGCAGTATCTACTAGTTCTATGCACCTCCCTACATGCTTTGTAAGCAGACCTGATAATAAACATATACCCTCTCCTCATTGGCTGGATTTACCGTCATATTTGTGGCAGCTGTGGCCAGCAAACATGCATCGTACATCGTGGAAGGTGCTCATCAGATGCCACGTGACTGGTAGCAGGGTACTATGCTTTGCCGCAGCGAGATTTCAGAGTGCGCTGTAGTATTTACTACGGTCACTCGACTTGGCATTTTTTTTTGCGGCGCTGTAGTATTTACTACGACCACTCGACTTGGCTTATTCTGACGGAGTTTTGCCTAAGTATGTACTACAAGTGGGACTTAGAAGATCATGACCAAGTCAGCTACATCTATATGTCTCGATTCTGTGCACACAAGTCCAGGTTCTCACACAACATTGCCTCCCATTCTCCAGTATGTTGAATCTGGGTGAGATCTCCGATACATGTTGAATGTACTCTAACTACGAACCCGCAAACACGCACTACATTCCTCCTTTGCGACATGTTGAAGAGAGCCGATGCTGCGCACGGCATGCGATTCCACCCAATCAGGCAAGCTGATTGTATAACAAGATAGCAGATGAGTTCTATGATGTTTGAGTTGATGATCAAAAATACCAATTGTGTGAGGTCGGTCGTAAAATAGTTCGTAGCTAGTCATTGGACAACTCGTACGAGTGTCAAGGATACTCGGCGGGGCGTCCGCGAGAATCGACATGGCACTTGAGGGTCTCGATGTCCTCTAATGGGTGAGGTAAAGAGGGATGTGAGAGGGCAGGGAGCAGAGCGAAAGGTAGGGATAGAGGAACCTAGAGCTCGATCCATTGAGCGGGCGACCGGAGTATCTCGACGGGAGCATGCTGATAAGGGTATGAGAGCAAGAATAGATTGATTATCTAATATACTGTGTCCGTTGTGTAAGCTATTGGCTCTCGAACGTTACTGGGTCGCAATCATATACTCTACGGAAGATTAAGCTATACGAGTTCATGAGTATAGTAGACATCTCTGTTACAAATTGAATGCTAACAGTCGTCAATGTACATCAGAAGACTTAATCAATCAAGTAACGAATGAAGAGGAAAGTTAAAACTAATTATGAAGGGGTAGCAGAGAAGGTTACCTTACATGGAAAGGATGAACTGTGGAAGAGAGGCAAAAACAAATATAAGTTGTTTAAATTATAAAGAAATAGGAAATATTAATATATATATTGATTTAAAACCGATTTTATTCGGAAAACCTCGGTGAGGAATTGGGTGAAACTGTGTAGCATCTGTGGCCTGACAACAGAACTTGAAATCACACAACCATGAGTAAATGTATTGAAAAAGAGCAAATTCCGGAGAACCAGTGCCTCAGGACAAGACCAGGAATGCAGGGAACATGCCTAGCATACATGTTCTCATGTCATAAACGACCAAACTCACTGGAATATCGCCAAAATTTTGACGAAAAAAGCGTACATTTTTCCTTTTTTATTCAGTAATAAATATGCGACGACATACAAATTATTGTATAACTCATGATCCGCCCATCCAATCGAAACGAAGAAAACACCATCGGACAGCTGTGCATTGTCGCATTCGATACATACAGCAATTGACAATGTCTGACCAAAATCCATCACAGGAGAGGCAGAACATTAAATCCGGGTAAACCCGGAATAATTATGGGGACGGGCAGCTCCAGCCAAAAAGTCGGAGATTCAATTTGCTGTGGCACACAGCCAAATGCCTGCCACCGAGGAAAAAACATGGTACGGATGATTTTTCAATTCACTCAGAAGCTTTTTCGCCAAAGTGAAGCATCGGAGGGGTACAAATATACACGATGAATGTATCCTTCCCGCTAAAATATGTTACACGGGCCTGTATATTATAATGTACTGTTTTTGGAACCTGTGTAGGTGCAAGTTTTGTGTCTTCAATGGACTGTGGGCATACAGGATAAAATCGATCTGGCAGACCATTCTCCTGGACAGCATTAGAGCAATATATATTATCCTCCCGATTTAAGAGTGTGCATGTGAAGTGCAAATTCATCTCCACGACCGAGTGCATCTCGAAAGCCGCGCGCAGCTTAGTCAGCGTCGTCTTCTCCGACCTCCGCACCCATCTCGACAGCTCATACACACTTGTTCGGCCACTTTCACGCGTTTCGACCGTGTCCTCGATGCTGCGGGCTTAGGACGCAAGATGCGCGATGAACAGGCCGCATATGATCAACGAGTTGCGGGTGCGGCGCGAGCAAAGGTAGCAGCAAGGCAGGCAAAGGCGACAGCGAAGGAGGCAGCCCTCGACTCGCTCATTGTCAACCTAGATGTGGCATGGTGGCAAGAGTGCCTCGAGAACAAGAAGACAGCGACGATCGCACGCATCGACGAGCAGCTGGCGTGGCATCGACGCGAAGAGGCTAAATGTATGAAGACAATCACAATCCCGAAGAAGTCGCACATGAAGAATAAGAAGGACAAGCTCAGTGCTCTCATCAACGCTATACAAGGTCACAAATCACGCGTAGAGAAGATGGGTAGGGCAGAGGAATTTCCTGGGTCTCAGGTTGCTGAGGAGGACACGGAAATGCATGAAGGTATTGCTGCAGAGTCAGACTCGGATGTGGATAGTGAGCTCTATCACTAGAATTAGACTGTTTTTACTACTGCAATAGATTCCTCATAGTAAATGCAATACATGAATATTTGATACCACCCTCTGCACCTGCAATTTGCATGTTCGGAGGTGACTGAAGCTATGTTGCTCACTGCCATTAAGCAATATCCTGTGGTGATGATGCTGTACCCCTAAGCTACAAAAATTTCAGAGAATGCATTGGTACATATTCTAAGATCACAGGAATTTTTTCGTGACCCCAGCTCAACTACAAAGCAAAGATTCGTCGAGCCTCAGCGAGAGGCGCGGCGGTGGCGCGGCGGTGGCGCGACGCGCTGTACCACGATTTCTGCTTACCTAATGGCCACACGCGCGTCGCTGGGGCTGCCCGTCCCCAATAATTATCGGATGAAATCGGAAAGTGTACCGGAAAAACGACACGAATGACATATAAAGGTCCGTTAAAGTACTGATCCCAATATGGAATCAGAACAAAAAAGGAAACTGCTTATGCAATCAATCCTGAACATACACACTGGATACCTATTCAAGTGAAACAACAACTATCAGCATGCTGGATATCTATTCAAGTGAACCAACTGCTATCAGCATGCATAGATACACTGGATGGGACTGGCGGTATAATATATAATATTAAATGAGAGAAATGTGGTTTGCACTTGAAATACATTGATGATTGAAAAAGTCACCCTCATACAGGGAACACTTGCAGAGATATAACACATTGAATAAACAATTTTTCTGGAAAAACCTCGGTGAGGAATTGGGTGAAACTGTGTAGCATCTGTGGCCTGACAACAGAACTTGAAATCACACAACCATGAGTAAATGTATTGAAAAAGAGCAAATTCCGGAGAACCAGTGCCTCAGGACAAGACCAGGAATGCAGGGAACATGCCTAGCATACATGTTCTCATGTCATAAACGACCAAACTCACTGGAATATCGCCAAAATTTTGACGAAAAAAGCGTACATTTTTCCTTTTTTATTCAGTAATAAATATGCGACGACATACAAATTATTGTATAACTCATGATCCGCCCATCCAATCGAAACGAAGAAAACACCATCGGACAGCTGTGCATTGTCGCATTCGATACATACAACAATTGACAATGTCTGACCAAAATCCATCACAGGAGAGGCAGAACATTAAATCCGGGTAAACCCGGAATAATTATCGGATGAAATCGGAAAGTGTACCGGAAAAACGACACGAATGACATATAAAGGTCCGTTAAAGTACTGATCCCAATATGGAATCAGAACGACATGATGACGGCAGCCCTACTTTCAGCTTTTGCTTATCCGCCCCAGGACCCCAGAACCCAGCCCCCCCTAATGCGGAAGGTACCCGTCCCGGGCCGTCCGTGACGGCCACAGTGGTCAGTCCGTCCACACAACCTCTGTGGCCTCTGTAGCACAATGTTCTCTCCGAATAAAATATGTTTTCTACCCATTTACCGTGCCACCTCCCCCCCGACTGCTCTACTGCCCATCAATGCCGTCTAACACGTCGTCTACGCTGTCTTTCGCTGGTCAAACCCGCTTCCAGGCCGAGATCTTGGTCCCGGAGGACACCGTACACTCCCCGAAGCTTCCTGCCCAGGCTGCGCCAATCGGAAGCTTCAGACATGATGAACTGAAAGGCGGCTACACGGCGCACTGGCCCGACATGAATGCCTTCCACGCTTGGCGCAGGAAGGAGGAGAACGAGAAGAATATTGAGCTGCATCGGAAGGAGAAGGTCATCAATCCTGCTGCACCTACTACACATCGCGTCTGGCTCGAGAAGCAGGTCTTCGTGTGTGCTCGGCAAGGGACTGGAGGTGCCAAGAATTACAAGAAGAAGCACTTGAACCGTGACCAGAAGATCTCGACGAAGCGGACAGGGTGCTCGTGCCGCCTCACGATCAAGACCTACCCCGGTACTTCTGCTGTCCGGGGAATGTACAACGAGAGCCATTCACATCCTGTTGGGGCTGACAACATCCGCTTCACGAATCTGGCGCGCGAGACGCGCACACGCATTGCAGAGATGCTTCGGCTTCATATCTCGCCTGAGCAAATTGTGCGTAACTCACTAGCGCCTCGGTTGCGCATTCTGCTGACATGATTTTTGATTAGCTTCGCAGCCTGCAAGGCACCGCTTACGATCTCGATTCCCCTCCTGAATCCCATCCTATTCGAGACGAGTTCGTGACGCTTGCCGATATCCGTCGCATCCAGAAGGGCATCGAGGCGGAGACTGTCCGGCTTCATCGCGATGATGGCCCATCTACTCGGATGTGGGCAGAACGTCTGCGGCAGCAAGGAGACCTTCTCGCCTTTAAGGCAAAGCAAGATCCCGTTCCGGAAGGGTCTCAAGTAGCACCAGACGCGTTCATTCTCTGCATTCAGACAGAGTACCAGCGGGAGTGCTTTCAGAAGTGGGGTTCGGCGTTTGCGGGCATTGATGCGACACATAACACGACACAATATGAGAACATGAGCTTGTTCACCATAATTATCCGCGACAAGTGGGGTCATGGCGAGCCAATCTCTTCTGACTTGAAGCTATGCACGGTGCTGATACTGCATGATAGGAATGCCGATAGCGTGGATGATTTCCTCAAATGCGACGGAGGTTACCATCGACTACTTCATAGGCCTCGTCCAGGCACGAAGCCCAGGCGTGATTCCGCGGATATTCATGTCTGATCGGGATCACGCTCAAATGAACGTGATTTGCCGACGATATCCGACATCTATCCTACTCCTCTGCTGGTGGCACGTTCTCCATGCTTGGCGGCAGCATTTTGTCACGTCTCATCACAAACAACTATGGGAAAAGCTTCGCGGATGGGTACGACTCACAGACATTGCAGAATTTGATCGGAGATGGGAGGAAATCAAGACCCTCGCACCTGCGAGTGTTACTGAGTATCTCAACACATACTGGCTGCCTGTTCGTGATATGTGGTCTGCCACTGCGCGCACGGGCCGCAGTATCGCAGAACTTGTTGACACTAATATGCACTGTGAATCGTACGTAATCCCTAATTTTCTGTCTTGTCGTGCAAATCTGACATCATCGTCCATAGATGGCACCATCTCTTCAAGGGCAAATTCCTTGAAGGGAAGCGCAACCGGCGGTGTGACCACTTGGTTAAAATACTGTCGGACGATGTCTTGCGCTATTTTCGTCATCGCCATCGCCGGCAAGTGTTTGGTTTTGAGGGCCCGGATTTAGAGATGCACGAGCGTGCGCTGAGAACATGTCTCGTGAACTTATTACTGTTGTTGATCAAGACGCGGGAATATTTCGAGTTGCCTCACAGTCCCAGGAAGCACTTCAACACTCCGTTGATCTCCAGTCATACACTTGCACTTGCGCCCATTTCCCTCTCATTAAATTCTGCAAGCACCTCTGCTTGGTGCAAATCCACTTCCCCGAGGTGCCGTGCCCCAACATACCGGTATTCAGTACTGGCGAGTCAACACTGGACTCGGACGCGCACGATTCCAATGAGCGGGCCACCAGCAACAGTGCGCCAGCCAATTCGGAACATCTTCTCGACGACATAATTGACAAGTTTCAGCAATTTGTCATCTGCACCGAGTCTGCAACCCGCCTCTCGCCCTTGTCAACCCTCTTCGCACTCCGTGACCATCTTGATCGAGCTCTAGAAGAGGTAAAAGCCACTGCCCAAGCCCTTCCAAAGGCTCAGAAGATCGCGCCGAATCAGCACTCGTGGCCCGAGACAGCGAAGACTATGATCGGCAAGGCTAAAGGCAAGAAGCGAAAAATCAACACGGATCCATACAGTGGTGGGGAGCAGAGTGGCAAGAAGGCAAAAGTGGACGCTCAGTCGGCACTTAGGAACGAGGTTTTGACGAGGTGCGTAGTTGTTGTGACCGGGAGCACTGTCGTCTCTGATCTTCTCCGTGCACAGCACTGCATCCATCTTGGAGCCATCATCCTCCGCCCCTCCTGCACTACCCACAGCTCCAGTTGTATCATCCACATCCCCAGATCCCATGAATTCATTTCCTGGGTCCGGGGTATTGCCTCTAGTACAGCCACTACTCCGTGCCCCGAGCTCCCCTCCCATGGCCAGCCTCTTAGCACCCTCTCACCAGAGTCACCACGGGCCCTCACCTACTTCAGTACCTTCTTATGTCCCTTCTCATGCTCATAGCGCACCTTACCATCCACACTACACATATCCTGTACAATACTATCCATACACTTGGCATGGCTGAATTATAGCAATTACACATCATATCTATAGGAAAATGAACTCGGAGACCTCAGCTGTGCCCGTGGCAATGATGACTTGTGCCGCAGAACGACAGATTGCCACACCTACGGTGAAGAACAATGGACGGCGCGGGCTATTGTCTCCGCTTTAGGTGGGAGCGGTTTCGGGGGCTTGGGGCGAAAAACGCTCACCTCCTACTTTCTCCTTTTTGAGCTGTCGCAGCCATGTTAGCATATTGAGGCATGTAGGAACAAGACATACGCACGTCCTGCTCACGGGCTTTCCGGATGGTTCAGGGGGAGCACGTCGCTTGGAGCCGGCCTCCACGGTGCTGCGGAGATACTTGACCATTTGGTCGAGCACCCAGCGGAGGTCCTCAATGGCTGACTCACACTCGCGTTGCGCCGCCGCATCGTCACCGGCTGCCCGGTACCACCAAGTAAGAGAAACGAGCAAGAGCTCTACCCCGTTGCGTCCGCTCTTGCTCGTACCTGCCCAATCCTCCGAGGATGTACCTCCACTGCGACGCATAGGCCAGGTGCTCCCGCGCCATTCAGGCTGTAGTGCAACCCACCAGTCCCTCCACTGGCTGCCAAATGCACGCGCATTTTTGATGGGCGGCGGCTTTGAGAACTCGCGTTTGCGGGACGTCCAAAACGGCACCTCATCCGGTCGCTCAGTCGTTGCGAGCTGGAGCTTCTTGCCCTGTAGGTAATTATATAGTGTCAGTAGACGTGTCCGAGCAGCGCAAGACGTACCGTTCCATTCTCGTAGCCCTTCAGCCACTCAAACACACACCAGCTCTTGATGAGCGTTGCCTAGTCTCCACCGTCGATTGCTTCAGAGAGGTGCTCGTAGTCGTTTGCGAACCAGTCGGGCCATTCAGACGCAGGTATGTCTTGAAGGGACGTCATGGCAACGGACGTCGTGCTGGCCGGTTTGGCACCGGCTGGCGCCGGTTCGGCATCGGCACCGGCGCCGGACTTGGCGACCAATGCTGACTGGATGGTGGGGGTCGACGGCGCTGGTTCTGCGGGAGAGATGGGGGCCTGTGTGGTGGTGGGAGAAGGCACCGCGGCTGTGGCGAGAATTGATGAAGCGCCACCCGACGGAGGAGCGGGGCCAGGTGTTGCAGCGACATGCGCAGACGGGGCAGCGGGGCCAGGCATTGTAGCAACATGCGCAGACGGGGCAGCGGGGCCAGGTGTTGTGGCGACAGGCGTGACAGGGCAGCTGGGGATAGGATGGTGTCGGGTGTCGGCACCATTGGGTGCAACATGCCAGACGTGATCGCGTTGACAGCCTCCTCAGTAGCTCCGGTCGTATGAGAACCTGCATGTGAGAAGCGTGAGATCAACAGGGAGCAAATACAATAAATATGTAACGCACCTGGCGAAACCTTCAAAGCAATATCTGCGGGCGAACCGATTGGTGTGTCCTGATTGATGGGACCTTGGGAATGCGCAGGCTCGACCGCCTGCGCCTGGCTGCCATTGACCAGCGTGTTGAGCCCCAGTGGAAGAATAGGAGGAGGCTCAGTGGTTGTGGACGACGACGAGGGCACGGCGGTGGAAGAGGAGGCGACCGAGGCCGACGCCAGTGAAGCTAGTGAAGGAGTAAGAGACACGTTGCCCGTGGCGCTGTCACTGCTTGCTTCAGTTGCACCTGGCGCACGATTGCCAACCTCCTCTCCCGTCGGCCCAACAGCATCTTCTCCTTCTCCTTCATCTTCATCCTCCTCTTCATCCTCGGCATCCTTGTCTTCGTCTTCATTCTGGTCATCTTTGTCGGCGTTCCTGCCCCTCAAGAAAGTCGTGCCTCCTTTGAGTCCAACAGCATACAAGACTTACTGGTTCCCCGCTCCTGAGAGTCGTGCTGAATGCCTTGTACGCGGGCCCGGGGTCTTTTTCGGGCCGTGCGGCTGCCGATTCGACTTCGCCTTGATCGCGGCTACCTCCTCCGGGGAGAAGAAGGGCTTGTCCAAGCCCAGCAATTTCTTGATTTCGTTCAACGCCTCAATTTGCGCAAACCTCGCAAGCTCATAGCTGGTGCGTCGGGGAGGTGGGGGAGATTCCGCACGTTCAGGAGCAGGCTTCGCGGCGGCTGAAGTTTTTGCAGGCACGTCTGCAACTTGAACGGGTCCTTCATTACTGGCGCCTGGTTCTTCCAAGTTGGCGATAGTGAGGTCTGACGTCGACTGTGACGTGCCGCCTGCCGGCGTTGCCTCGCGAGGAGTGAGAGATCGTTGGGCGCGAACGTTGGGCGCTGGCCATAGGAACGCGGTGAGTCAATACGCCACGCAAACGCTGCAACTGCGACTCACGGAAGACGCGCCTTAGAAAGGCACGAAAGGGCTTCTCAATATCGTCTTTGAATGTACTGTGCACCGTGCCGAACGTCTGCCCGTCAGGCATGCAGCGATGGATTCTAGTGCCGCGCGAGGTGAGTCAAATTTAGATCGCAACAAATACATGACTTACGAGTAAGAAGCTATTTTGCCGTCCTCGTCGGGTTTCGGCCCTCCAAAGATGATGGTGGTCATCCAGCCCGTCTGTTTCTCGACATGTTGAAGAGGGCCGATGCTGCGCACGGCATGCGATTCCACCCAATCAGGCAAGCTGATTGTATAACAAGATAGCAGATAAGTTCTATGATGTTTGAGTTAATGATCAAAAATACCAATTGTGTGACGTCGGTCGTAAAATAGTTCGTAGCTAGTCATTGGAAAACTTGTACGAGTGTCGAGGATACTCGGCGGGGCGTCCGCGAGAATCAACATGGCACTTGAGGGTCTCAATGTCCTCTAGTGGGTGAGGTAAAGAGGGACGTGAGAGGGCAGGGAGCAGAGCGAAAGGTAGGGATAGAGGAACCTAGAGCTCGATCCATTGAGCGGGCGACCAGAGTATCTCGACGGGAGCACGCTGATAAGGGTATGAGAGCAAGAATAGATTGATTATCTAATATACTGTGTCCGTTGTGTAAGCTATCGGCTCTTAAACGTTATTGGGTCGCAATCATATACTCTACGGAAGATTAAGCTATACGGGTTCATGAGTATAGTAGACATCTCTGTTACAAATTGAATGCTAACAGTCGTCAATGTACATCAGAAGACTTAATCAATCAAGTAACGAATGAAGAGGAAAGTTAAACTTAATTATGAAGGGGTAGCAGAGAAGCTTACCTTACATGGAAAGGATTAACTGTGGAAGAGAGGCAAAAACAAATATAAGTTGTTTAAATTATAAAGAAATAGGAAATATTAATATATATATTGATTTAAAACCGATTTTATTCGGAAAACCTCAGTGAGGAATTGGGTGAAACTGTGTAGCATCTGTGGCCTGACAACAGAACTTGAAATCACACAACCATGAGTAAATGTATTGAAAAAGAGCAAATTCCGGAGAACCAGTGCCTCAGGACAAGACCAGGAATGCAGGGAACATGCCTAGCATACATGTTCTCATGTCATAAACGACCAAACTCACTGGAATATCGCCAAAATTTTGACGAAAAAAGCGTACATTTTTCCTTTTTTATTCAGTAATAAACTTGGTGTGAAATGGCCAGTGCACGCATGGCAGTACGATTACTCTTAATCGTTTGGGGGGCAGAGGGGGGAGAGGGGGATTGTCTTGATTTGAAGATGCAGTGAACCACAGATTATTACGAAGACTGGCATGCATATATAGCACTTGATTGCCTCCACCTAGAACAACTTCCAGACCTGGTCTTACCTATCTGTTTCAAGCTATAGGAGGAACAGTTGAATTTTTATAGACTGTACTATAGATCAAGACAGATGCCTTGTATCCTCTTGTTTGATATATATCAGATATTGTGTTGAACTTTTCCTCAGTGATACAAACCCTGCCTGTGGTTATTCCATCATGAAACCATGTTTCAGCTGAGTCTCCTATTATACGTGCGGTAAAATGAGCATGTCCAAAATAAATAATACCTTTAAGCTTGTACATTATCTTGTTACTATTGCTACAACCAAGATGCATAGTCTGTTTTATTTTCAACTTTGTTGTACCGGCGTAAGGCAAAGCAATGCCGATTAGAGGAGGAGGATGGGCACTCAAGTCTGTTATCTTTACCAAAGGTCTTTGGCATGATTGACAGAGACGGGTAGTCTTTACTTCAAATAACTTGTTTAGCTCTGATGATACAGGTTGACTGATGTCCTTTTCCAAGGTCCAGAAAGGGGTGTTGTATTGTCTATCAGATGAGGTAGTATTGCAAGATGTACACATATATTGAATATGGAAGAGGTATTTGTCACTTGAGAGCATCAAACGGCAGAGACTATAGATATCGGTTCCATTAGTATTATTCATTGGATATCCACTGGGGTCTCTTTGGTGAAGTTGAGCTTGGAGAGAATTGCGTGATTGTTCAAGCATAGTGAGAGGCTGTCCAGTCATGATCTGATTCCATCCCTCAGATATCAAAGTGATGTAAGGATTTATTGGAGCAACATCCCTATTCCATATTTGATTATGGCTTATGAATACTTGAAAGAGAATTGTGAGCAGACTGTCATAGGCACAACTCCAGGTATCTGCATTCCAGATATAGCCCTTGCGTTCTCTACCTGAGATAGCAATTGAACTTATATTGGGTACAACCTTTCGCCTTTTCACAATGTGAGCAGGCCCATTATCAGTATTGAGTTGGGCTACTGGCTGAGTCCCTATTGCAGGTACAAAAGAATTTCCAAGGTCAGTGTCATCATATTTCCGCTTTGCTCCCTGTGCAACTAGTTTCAGATTGGCTGATCTTTTATTTCCCTTGGCTGTGACTCGCTGCCAGGGGGCATCTTCACCTACTTCTGGTATCACAAGGGGGCTATTCTTTGACCACTTGATTGAGTGATGTACATTGTCTGGGACATGGTCGGCTCCTACCCAAGCTCTATATTGTTTAATCAATGTGCTCCGTGTTGAAGCATTGATATCACTAGGAAGTTCACCTATATAGCGCAACCGAGTAATCTCATCTAACAGCTCTAACTCTCTAAACTCTTGACGCACATGGCCAGGAAGGCCTCCTGTTATAATAGCCGTGGAAAAGTCACGCATAAGAATAGTGCCATCCAAACTTGCACTTCTTGATAGACAAGTGTACATAGAGTAGTGGCTACGACATTTGAATGGATCAACAATATTAAATGGACGTGTTCTTCCTTGTGATGCATAGTCAGTCATTGCAAAATTGGGCACAATAGGAACCTGTTCCCGTGAGATGAAGATGTTTCCATCATTGGGAGTATTGCATTTAATAGGTGTAGATTGCTGGGATAGTGGTACAACATTTTCTGGAAGATCTTCCAGTTGAACATTGGTTGGTGGCTTTGTCAGTTTTACAAATACAACATCCAAAGCTTCTCTGCTGTCATCCAGTGCATGTGATTGCCAACCTACAACAGTACCTTCTGCCCCATTAGTAACACATACTTCAGTTGCTTCATTGCGCTTTATCATTACAGGCAACCCATAACAAAGTTTGAGAACACCAGGAATGTGCATTGTAGCGCCATGAGGTAAGCTGTGAAGCTTTGCTTGCATGTCAGGAGGTACATTATTTGACTTGCGCTTTGGATCAAGTTGTCTGCCCTTTGGTCTTGCAGATGTAGGCTCCCTAGCTTTCCATTTATCAACACTATAGAAAGGCTTCAAAATTTGATTTGTTTCCTGTGCAAAGCGCTCTGACATTGTAGTATTGATTTGGTCACGCTGAGAGTTGAAGGCGGTGATCACAGATACAAAGCGAAAGTTGGGATGATTTGGATCGACGTCTGGATTTTGGGGCCCATTAATTCTAGATCACAGAAGAGCAATATCTTGCGGAGTACATGATTTATAACGCATATTTTCTAATGCTACGCGGAATAGTGCATCTCTCTCTGTCTGTGAGCGCTGTCGCATATTCTGTCGCAAGAGGACAACAACTGTTGCTTGATGCCATAAAGCCTTGCCAATTGTTCTTTGCTGCTCTCTAAAGCCATTAGTGGTTCCTAGAACAGTAGAGACATTGTGGCTATATAGTGCAGGCCCTTTCGTCTGAATAGGGGGCAATTGTGCAAAGTCACCAGCAAAAATTATATTCTTGCCACCAAAAGCTTGATTATCACTTTGTAGAGCAAGACTCATCTGTGCACTGATATGATAGAAGTCACCACAGTCAATCATTGAGACCTCATCTAAGAAGACATATTTGACATGTTTCAACCGCTCTTGAATCTTTGACATGGTGGTTGCTGTTTCACTTACACCAGTGCCATATCCTTCTCCTCCTCCTTGGAAGCCAAGAATTGAATGATAAGTTGACCCTGACACCAAGGCAGCTGCTGAACCAGTAGGAGCCATTATCAAAAATACATAACTGCGTTTTTGTTTGTCAAAGAGAGCCATGAGAGCCTTTATAACCTGTGATTTACCTGTCCCTGCCATACCTCCAATATGCATTTTAAGCTGTTCAGCAAATATGTCAACAGAGTGGTTTGCTATAATACGATAAGCTCGCTCTTGTTCCTCATTAAGTGTATATTCTTGGGCCACCTCATCAATGAGCAGCGCATGTTCTTCCCTGATAGCTTTAAAGGTCTTGTATAAGAACTCACGATCTACAACTTTGACTTCATTAACATTATATGGCTTTGGTATACCATTATGGGATGGTTCATTGTCCTTTCCTACTTGCTGGTACTGTTCATGCTTCTTAGCAAGAACTTCCTTTTTCTTCTCTGCCAAAACATCTTTCCATTGCTTTCCTGTCATAATATCTCCATTTGTAATATCAGTATCAATGCTCCATCCATTTTCCTTATCAGCTGCGGCCCATCCTCCATTCTGCAGAACCTGCTCAATTTCAGCCATTTGTAATACTTTATTTGCAGTTTTTCCACTTATCTCATGAAATTGAGTACTTAGCCATTCCAACTCATTATCATTAAGGGCTCCCTCGCTGATACGATCCTCTCTATACTGATCATCTAAATCATTTTGAAACTGACCAAAGATAGGATTTAGCTTTATTTTATTGTTTTCCTTCTCTGCTGCTTTACGTTGAGCATGAAAGTCATCTCGTGCATCATTGCATTCATACCGTATGTGAAAGAATTTCATCAACTCAAGCTGTCGTGGTGTAAAGGTATATGTATCAAATGCCTCTTGCCAAGTTTGACTATTAGTTTTTAAATCAGAGCCTATACGCCAAGGCTTGAATAAGGTAAGCATAGTCAAACAATAGTCTTCATAATTTCCTTTGTCCTTTCTAGGTAGAGTTCCTCCAACAAAGTTGGGGACAATGGGCTCATCCTTAGATGCCAGGCGAATGCTATGTGTTTCATATTGGGGATGTCCTTCCAAAAATTGAGAATACTGTTTTGGCTTCTTCTCTTTTGGGACCTTTTTCTTCTTCCCTTGCTTGGGCCTGCCCTGCACATAGTCAGATGAACTGTCATCAGCTTCTGTATTACCAGTGCTCATTTCATAGTCTTCATCATCTGAGTCATTTACCACTGTGCTTATATCGTCTTGATCCATGTCCATGTCATCATCACTATCAACAATGGTCTTTTCTGTATCACTTTCAATATCAATAACCATGTGGTCATTGTCACCGCCACCAAGCTGTACTTTGTGATCTCGGTCTTGATTTGCCTCTATCATATAATCTTGATTGTTGAATTCATCATTCTGTACTACTTCTCCATCTCCCTTCTTCCCTTTGGGAATCTTGAACTTGGTAGCAAAGCGACACCAGTCATAGAGGGTCATATATTCATAGTCTACAGGGCGCTTGGTAAAGTCATCTACAGTAGTCAGCGCAACAATTTCACCTTTTACTTTGTTTATTACAACGCGATCACCATTCTCCTCTTCAGGCTCTAGAGAATTCCAATATCTTTTAACTTCATTGATAAATGGTCGCCAGTAGAATGTCTTGAATTTATGACTGGTGTAGTGGTCAGGATGACCTAACACATAAAGAGATGCCATTGGGCCACCTATTTCCATCTTGGTAGTCATAGAGTTTACTACCTGAACCATAATCTTGCGAGCCTTTTCCATTTGACTTGCACATCAGCAAAAGCCACAAAATCTTATGAAGCGAGGTGGCGGCCACCTCGCGGCGGGCCGGAATACATTCCCATATAATGCGGCCACCTCCGAGGTGGCCACATCCAAAATATGTGGACATATCATACAATGCAATGTATGGCTATGTAAGATGGGTCCCGGTTCTATATATACGCTGTTTCCGAAAGCCTACACATCACAGGGCACCGACTCTGCAACGAGTTACAAGTCGACGTCCACGGCGTCATCCAACCCGGGCCCGCTCCATGTTCTCCGCCTCCTCGCCGTCCCACTCTCCTGCGGCATCGCCCTCCCACTCGTCAGTGCCGCCCCATTCCTCCTCCCACTCGTCGCCGGGTATCTGCGTCCATGTGGGGCTCCACATCGTTGTGCGCAGTCTCATGTGCGTACTCATTCTCGTGGGCTTGAACACGGCCGGTCGAGCTAGAGATGTTCAAGCGCTGGATACGTGGAGACGGCGGCGCTCTGTCTTGTTGCCCTGAAGTTGGCTAGGATGGACGCCGGTGGCCCGTGCTTAGGGCAGCCAAACGCGCTAGGCAGATACCCCGCCGCACGCTCCTCATGTGCCCGCAGCGGTACGCACCGCAGTTGCTGCTGCTGCTGGGCAGGTGGAAATCGCGAGCCCGCGTGCTGTCGTCTTCGGACAGCCTGCCAGCGAATGCTCCCGGGAGCACAGTGCTGGGTGCACCTCACGCGTCTCCAGCACAATCGGCGGGACCCCCTACGCAAACGCTCAGGGTCCGCGAGGTGGAACATGTGCGCTGTCGAACAGAGAGTTGCCCTTCTGCGAAATAGCACGGCGCGGCGACGCGAGCGGAATGTTCGGCGCGGGGATCGAGCTCGACATCGTGTCGCGGGCATCGCGACGCGCGCTGGGAAGAGACTTGGATGGTCTCGAGCATCGCGGCGGGCACAGACAGACTCGATCTTGGAGAACTTGACGTCAACAAACTGCAGGTCGGCGAGGAGTCTGTATGAGGGTCAGTCATGGAGTGGGGGCGCGACTTGGACGTGACGTACTGACGCTCACCACTCCAGCGCACACGGCCTTCTGCCGGACCGATTGCCATACCTCAACTACCGCACTCGCTAGGTGGCAAGCAGCTCCATGTAGTCATTGCGGCTGAGCTCAACCGGCGGGACGTCCCACTTGACCGCGTGGAACGAGTACATCTTGTTCTGGTGCTCCTAGCTTGAGCTTCAAGTTGCTGACGACGAGAATGACAGCTTGCTTCGAATCGAGATACCGCCGAAACGCCTCGCTCACGTACGGGATCAGTGCGATCATGACCGACAGCGACTGCGATGCCAGCGCTGGAGCGTTCGTTAGGCCAGCTCGCGATGAGAATGGAGAGACGCACCAAAATCTTTTGCTGTTCTTGGGCATGCACTTCACATGGCGCCAAGGACGGCCTGGGTCCGCGGGTTGAATGTCTTCAGGCAACCTTCATGAACTCGATAACGCGACCAATGGTATCCGTCACGAGTAGGCTGAGCTTCACATTTTTCAGGTAGTTGTTCAATAGGATCAGTATTTCCGGCGTCGCCGAGACCGCAAAGTACGCGCTGTCGACGCGGAGATGTTTCGAAGTCGACGACTGGGCTCCTGGCCGAGGAGATGTCGTGCGCGGCTCAGTGACTTGCCGTATGGAGAGCCAGGTGGGGAAAATGCTGAAGATGGTACGCAAATGGGCGCGGAGGTCGGCAGGGGTGATGCGTGATGGCGGAGGGCGGCAGCAACCGGCACGGTGAAGTATAAGCGCGGACTCATGTGGGTTGTGCTCGTGGAGGAAGAGCAGTCCCCTGCCGACATGCCCCCAGCACTATGCAGCGCGTTGTCAACCTTGTGGTCAACGTGGACGTGACAACCTGGCCATGGAATGTCAGCTGTAATATTTGGCGGAGCAACTTACTCACTCGCTCGACGTCAATCAGCGGCCCCGTCTCGTCGTTCACCAGTTGCAGGGCAAACTCGACGCATTTATCTGGGTTGCTACACATGAAGTGCTGCAGGAGGCCACATAGTCTGGCTGGTAGCCGACCTTCTTCGTGTAGACGATCTTGTCAGTCTGCCCGGTCTCGACGAACCGTGCGATGACTTTGTTCGGGACATTGGCACGAGGGTTCACGCTGAGGGCGAGCATCAGATTGTGGAGGCGGCCAATGTCGCCAAGCTCCTCGCTGCAAGTGAGCTGGCAGGCTATCAGCATACATGTAGAGGTGCAGGATGGCCGAACGGACCTTGTTCTCCTTCAACCACTTCTCCTTCAACTGCTTCCGGCTGTATTTGGTTGCAAGATAGACGATGCCGTGCTTCTTGAAGATTTGCACCGCAATTGAGAAGTCGTTCATGACCTTTAGAAATACACATTGATTGCCTTCTTAGTGAATGCCGGGTCGGACGCCTGGTATCGATCTCGACGACGCGGAGCTGTGAAAACACGTGAACGTACTGCACCCGACTGAGTGATGCACCAGGGCGTACCTTTGCACCGGTGACTGTCCTCACGGAGAAAGTGAACAGCTTTGAGACGTGCTGGTTTCCGTCGAGTTTCACCTCGGCGAATGCGGCGGCGTGTCCTTCAATGGGTTGGCTGACCCCACACTCCCGGCTGTACAGCTGCATGGCGCGCTTCACCTTGAAGCCCATCAGGTTCGTCGTGTTGCCAGAGATGCCGATGAGCACCATCCACTTCTCGTCGGCTGAAACGCGGTACTGCCGACCAGGGAATTGGGATAGTGCAGCTCTGCCTCGCGCGCTCGCTCTGGCTGAGGATGGTGGTCCGCGGCGGGGAAGGATGGAGATGGGGACATGCTGTTGCGTGGCCGAGCGTGGTGACGAGGTGACATGGCGCTCCGATGCTAGTTCACATCTCTGAGCGCATTTTGATGCGGAGCGTTTGAAGGAACGAGGGTGCAAGTGAGGATGGCATAATGGAGGGGCGCGCACGCGCGGTGGCCGCGAGACAACGTGGCCATGCTGGTACTTAGTGGTGATGGGAGAAGAGAGAAGACGCGGCTGAGCAGACACGGGTGCCCGCGTACGTCTGCGCACGAAGAACAGTGGCTTCACACTGTCGCTGCCAAAGGCCCGGGAGTCCTCATGCAGGGCGGCAGCGCCGTACTCCTGCCTGAGAGTGATGCCGCTGCCCATTACCGTGACGTTGAGTTAGAGCAGCTAAGGAAAGGACCAGTCAGCAATGTGTAGGTTACATAGATAGAATACAACATACCGAGGATGCACTCGAGCACAACGGCCCTGATATACTGGCCTATTCTCCACGATGCTCGTACGCTTGCGACATGTGGCAGCCATGCTCGTTCCAGGAATGCATGGCTGAGGCCCGGGGCTGGGAGAAAGGCAAGTTGAGAGAGACGAGGGCGCATGAGAAGATGAGTGTACACATGCTCAGCGCTCAGCGCTCAGCCCTTGCAGCGATACCACCGGCTGGTGGCAGAATTCGGCGAAGTCGCGACTTGGCAAAATTTTGGTCGGCACCCCACCTACGTCATGGCTCCACGTCGCGTACTGTCACGCTGTGACATGCACACCTCTATGCGCGCCCTGGCCATCCCCCACAATGATCTCTCCCTCCCACCACCACCATCTCCCCATGCCCTCCTCCCCATCGTCACTCCCCGCGCCCTCTTCCCCCCTTCATGAGAGGTTTCTTCGATGACGATGGCCTGTGGCCCGAACGCATGTCACCCAGAAGCGCGCTCTGGATGATGGCGACAACAACGACAGTGACCGGGACGAGGAGCCGTCAACCAAAAAGCTGTCAGCAACACGATCCTCCCATGACCAAGACCTCACTTATTGTTCTAGGGGTCTCATCTTCAGGGCGCCTGTCGCATTCCTCGCGTCATCTCCCCCTGGTTGGGCATGAACCTCCCCACTAACCTCCAGTATGAGACAGCCTGCTCCTTCCAAGCGAAGAAACGGGATGACGTCCTTTGATATCCGGTGCATATACTCACTCTCTCCCCCACAGTGACAAAGACACCCAACGCGACCTCCAGTTCGCCTCTGGTGAGCTTTTCAGAATCGAACATGGTTTGCCGCGCGACATCTAGCAGAATGACTTCATACACGAGGTATTTGATATGATATATGCGCATATATGCACCTAATCACCTCCACAGCTCAAGATTGGCACGCAGTGTGCTCGGTTCAGACACCACCCGTCAAGTCTAGGTACACATGGCCGTCTGTGTTTTCTGATTACCTGATATGCTTGCTGTACTCACACGGGCATCTTTGGGGCCAAGCACAGCCTCGCGACGGATCCCGACAAGGATGTGGACGAACCCAAGGCGAACACGCTCGCACACGCGAAAGTCGAAATTGCAGGACTCAACAAGTCTGCCCCAGATGCTCGCAAGGCCACCGAAGACGCTCACGACGATCAGCTGCCACGACGAGTAGGGTGCGTCAGGTATGTGCCCTGTCTACCCGCAAATTAAATCTAACATCCTGCTCGGTGCAACAGTTGTGCGCTTGAGGCGCCTATCCGCATTCGACCATCGAGCCCTGCACTGTCGCCTCCCCTAGCATCACCTCCCGCTGAACTGGTACCGGCACACCGCCGCCTGTTCCGTCGCGCAAACATACGCGAGCCGCCCTTGGACAGTTTGACAGCCATACCTACATCTCCGGTTAGGTCCTGTTCGACGTCCCCATCAGACGCACGCCGTCGTGCGCTCTCTCACTCGGACACGTACTCGGACTCACGCTTGGATGGTAGCATATTTGATGCACGGTGGTCTGTGCCGTATGTACTACCTGATGCGTTCTAATATGAGCTGCTCGGTGTATTGCAATATAAGGACAACATCCGAGGTCTTCGGTTTCTGCTATTGCAAGGCTTATGAGGAGCGGACATCGGTATATGACATTATAATGGGTATCCTCATCGGCCCAAGACCCTGCCAGCTCGTCATCTTATACTGGGATATATGGGCACCCATGCGGGGCCCGCATTATAACTGATTATCTGCTAGGTGGCGCGACCGGCCGCTCACAAGGCATATGACCTTCCACCTCGAAATCAATATCAGTATATTGCATTGTCGGCTCGCCTTCCCGCAGCAGCCTTATGGACATTATATTGAGATATATTACAGTATAATATCTCGGGGCTTTTGCTGATGCAGTTCCACTTGGGGTCAATGGGCCAATGCATGCATGGCAAAACAATTACTCTTAATCATTCAGGGGGAGGGGGGAAGGGGGGCTTGGCCATTCAATATAGCACTAACTGCCTGGTATGTTTGTATGACATATTTGAGATATCTAATGTTCCTGTATCTGGGCAAGTGATGTGACTATATTGGGATGTCAGGGCAAAGCTGCAGTTAAGTGCAGCCAGCAACGTATGCAATGATAGGAACTTCTCCCCCTCAAGAAAGCACCTCAAACCTCGAGAACTATTGTCTTCCACCTTTGCAGCATATTTTTTCGCCCTTTTATCAACATCAACATCTTCTTCACCTTTGCAGTGCACCGTTTACACACTTGCATATTGAGAACCTTTGCCCTATTGTTGCCCATCATCCACAACCTTTGCCCTACATCCCCAACCTTTGCCTTTTATCGTCAAGTCTTGCCACCACCTCCCACACCTTCGCCAACTCTCCCCCTCATACCCCATCCCTTTCTATACTTCCCCGGTGATAGCTACGACTCTCCGAGCCCTCTGAAAAACCTGGGACGCACCCCCAAACTAAAACAGTACTACTCAATAAGCGGGGGTAGTTTTACCATTTGACCACCTGTCAGATGAGTTTGGTCATCAGCAGGCAAGAATGCTGAACTGTGGAGGCGATGGTCAGAATGTGAGGACAAGTGGTCCAAGTGGTCCGATCAAGGGTGCCACTACTGTAGAATAATAGACACAAGGCTGTAGTCTCCCATGTCGCAAGACAGTTGGAGCAACGGCAACTTGTGCAGGCAGCAACACTGGATCATTTTGAATATGTGACTGTTCGGAGGAGTGGAGGCGATGGTTGCAAGACAGGGACCAGCAGTGTGAGCGATCCAATCAAAGGTGCAATCGTCATGGGATGAACTGTGATTGCCAAGGTCACAAGATGGTCGGAGCAATGAAGCTTGAGAGCAACAGCTAATGGGACAATGATGAAACAAGATGAGAGTAAGGAGAATGATAAGCTGAGTGCAAGAGATGACAACAAATGCAAAGGTGACCAAGCTAGCCACGAGCTAACTATACAATAGGGACGGAGTTGGGAGCTCCAAATGAGTTGGACAATGGTAGTAGGACAATAGCGCAACTGCGGAGGTACTTGGACATTGCAGAATCATCAGAGCGGTGTGGCACATATGGTCTCATGACAATCTCAATGATCAAAATGTCTAATGGTATGCTGCTGAGTTATGACAGCTGTGGGAGAAGATATGCTCAAGGACACATAGCGGCTATTGAAACAATATGCAAGTAGTCAGTGGATGACTGCGTGTGCAGCGTGCGACTGGGTTGATGGTCCGAGTGTTGTGCCCAAGGTACAATTTTGATCGTGCGGACATCCTGCGAGATTTCAATGGTGAGAACTCTGGCTCCGATATTATGAGCATTTGGAAAGACTAATTGGGTGGTCGGAGCTTACCTGCGTAATGCTCCAACCTCCAGAATTATGTACTTATTGATTTGTTGAAAGTGCAAGAATTGGCAAACAATTGCCTCACAGCGCTGATACACCTGGTTCTGAGCTGGGCAAGATATCACCTCACTTTTCAAACTTTCGTCAAGTCGCACAGTTCGTTTCAAAGTCACGTGACTTCAACTTCCGAACTCACACCGCTCCCGGCCCGCTAGCACAGCCTCCACAGATCTTTCCGAAGTGCCCGCACGTGACTCGGTCCAGACTTCAAAGGCCCATCATCATCAGAACCGCCTCAAACATGATCAAAAGTTGAAACACTCCACGAGATTGTTAGGCTGCGCCACACCTTGGCCATGTCGACTCCAGAACATTGCCCCCTCATTCCTAGTATTGTCCCCCCCATTCCGACTCTATTCCTAGCCCTCCAGATGTGCTTTGAAGCGTTCCTAACTGCTTTGAACCGCTACGCAACGCAATACTTCGGAAGTTCGCATGATCACCGCAGTTTAGGTGCACATTTCGACAGTGGAGTCCCTTATGTTTCATCATCTTATGTTTCATTCCTACTCTTCTCAGGCTCTCTAGCAATGGTGTTTGACTTACTGTTTGTTTGCGACTCACTCACTGCATGTGATCTTGACCCACTTGCTTCGTGTTTCGTTCTACTTATACTCTGGTTTGTTCTCATGGTTGTATATTAGTTCGGACTTGTTCGTAGTATATATAGGCCTCGTTAGTATGATATTCGGCATCAGATCAATCCCCCTGATCATATCCTATGCCCCCTTTGTCCCCCACATCTTGAGACTCTCGCTAGAGCCTCTCCTCGACCACTCGTGTTGTCAAAGCGCTTCTGACTTCTAGTGGTTTGCATGGGTTTTCAGAACCCGTGCGGGTCACGGGTACGGGTACGGGTCATCATGCTGGGTACCCGGCACCCGTTGGTACCCGCACACTTACTGGATTACTAAGGAAGTGACATGGTGATGGTCACTGTAATGTCACAGCATACACTCGAGTGAGTTGTCCTGCTTCCTTTGTCCTCGACTTGTCTCTCCACTCTTCCCATCTTTTCTTTGTTGTCTCCAATGTTCCATAGCTCCTGGTACACATCAGATCATGTTCTGTGCGACAGTAAGGGTTTAGTTGCATTGTACTTTGCTTTCTTGAGGCTGAACACGGTGTTGGGTCCCTAGCAACGACTTGAACGAGTTGCCTGAGCCCACCACTGCCCCCAGCCCTCCGTGCGCGCCGCCAAAGGCCTCGCGCGATGCAACACGACATGCCTGCGGCCCAGCACGCCCATAATGCCTTGCGCACGACGCTGCGCACCGCCTACAACACCCGCGATGTCCCACACGCTTCCCATGCCTCGTGAAGCATGCTGTGCGTTGCCCAGACCCCCGCGCGACGCCCACGACACGCCTGCTGTCCCGCACGCTCATAACAACTTGCGCACGGTGCTGTGCACCGCCTACGACGTGCATGCCGTCCCATGCAGTCCTCCAGCATGCTGTGCATTTCCCATGTCTTGGAGCTGTGAGTGCCAGCCGGGTAGAACGAACTGCATAGATGCCGACTGTATTATAACTAGTGTATTGAAGTATCATACAGACAGGTCATGGGTACCCGCAGGTACACGCACAAACCCGTGCACCCGTAGGTGACCCGCACCTGTTGGTGGCGGGTATGACCCGGCACGGGTACGGGTAGAGCTCCCGACACCCGGGGGTTTACCCGTGCAAAACACTACTGACTTCACACCTATTGACTTTGACTTTGACTTCGCCGCACGCCGCACGTATAGTATTTGACTTCGACTTCGGATCTCGACTCTGACTTCGATTTCGCCTTTGACTTTGACTTTCAACTTTGCCTTTGACGCACGTATCGTATTCACCTTTCGATTCCACCCTCGACCTACAATTTCGATTTCGATTCATATCTCGACTTTGATTTTGACTTCGGATCTCGACTCCGACTTCGATTTCAATTTCGATTTTGCCTTCACCTTTGACTTTGACTTCGCCTTTGACGCATGTATCATATTCTTATTTTGCATCCACCTTTGCCCTTCAACTTCGATTTCGATTCCAACCCAGACTTCACCACTTCGTCACTGCCACACTTCGACTTCGACATTTCGGAACCTCAACTTTGACTTCAGAACTTCAACACTTCAACTTCGACTTTGACACTTTGACACTTTGGCTTTCGACTTCACCTACACCACACAAATGTTCGACGCTCCACGCATTGTTTCCAAACACACAGATTGTAACATCCCCCCCACTTCCCTGTCCTTCCTACTTCAGATCACTCCCGAACACATCGTCTTTGCCTTTCGAACACCTTTCCCCCACTTCAGAGACACTCCCAGAGACTTCGGGACCACTGACGACTCGCCCCTCACACACACACAACGGTACCGTGCGCTGTGCTCTAGGGACAGGTATACAAGATATTTACCGCCCTACTACCGGCTGGTACCCATCAGCGCAGCACGAGGCATATCAATCATTGTAACTCTGGGTCTAAGTCTTGCGGGTGTTTGAAGAGATTAATCAGGTGGTCGGAGCTCGTATATGCAACACTCTAATTTCCAAAATCTTCATGAAAGTGCAAAAACCTTGGTGAACAATTGCCTCATAACACAAAGCGAGGTGTATAAATGTGCCACATTTTGGCCTAACTCCTTGAAAAAGAAAAAAATGATTAAGAGTACCTATAACATGTCGTGCAAACTCTAATACTCTGACAATTATGTGCACATTAATTGTAGCTTTCCAATGGTATATAATATGTATATATTGTATCAGGGAAAAGGCACCAATCTAGGGAAATGTAGTGTAGAGCAACAGGATATAGGAGGCTGATAGAGGCTATAGACAGCTACACAAGTACAATACATATACTGCCTTGTAGCCTAATGGTTAACGCTCTTAGACTATATTATGTAATCCAAAAGCTGTGTGCCCTTGGTTCAATCCTCTGTGTGTGCGCATTTTTAGTAATAAAGATATTGACCCCGGGTATTGTAGTAACCGGAGTAGAGAAAAATGACGTAGTAAACCGGATCAACTTGCAGTTTGCCCTCGAAAACTACGTCATCTTTCTCTGCACTGACCGTGGGAACCTTATACCAAAAATGGAAAACATGGGGCCTCTTGTTCTCATCACAGAACAATTCGAATCATATGCATATCTGCGCTAGTTAGCTTGCAAAACACAAAATACTCGCAGACACGAGTGTCTTTGAAACGGAAAGGTATGAAAAACCATTGGGCAGAAGCTACTTAGGTAAGAATTACTAAATTAGGCAGGTGGGACGACGCGACTTGACTTTGGTCCGAACTTTGGGACCTATTTCCTAAAGCGACTTTCCTGACGCGCGCGTTTTGGCCTGACTGATTTAGGAAAGAAACGATTAAGAGTAATCGTAACTGAGAAACTCAGAGTTGCGATTGAAGACTGACTTGATAGCCTCTAACATGACATGAGTCTTTAAAGGTGTCTTGGTTATGTAGTCCGTGACATATGCTATGATTGATTTGATAGCAGTTCCAGACAGAAGACTGGCAACATCAGAGTTGCATCGAATCAGATAAGTTAGCGTAGGATTGAATGTGTTCAGCCAGGCCTCTCCATGTTTCAACTCAACTGCACCTGTACTCATGTCTACGGACGTCTCAACATGTACATCGCGAGGGAAACGTGATTTACATGACGAATATTTTTTGCTTGTGCAACCTGCATGGCATTTATGACGGTTGGAGCGAAAGATCAGTTCATCGGCTGTCTCCCACATGCGCGTCCACCATGATTTATTTACAGAGCAAAATTCACAATTGTCACCTTCAGATGTTGTGTGATTGGAGCACATCTTGGGCGGATGCTCTGGCAGAGTACACGTGGGATCCAAGCCGCTATCACCTCTTTCCAGGTTGTCTTGAATTTGACTATGGACATCATTAAGAGTTCCATTGATGAACTCACCCTGGTGTGAGCCTTCTAAATACTCTACCAACTGTCTTTGAAATTCAGAATCACCAGCTACAATCCGATCCCTTACCTCCTGTGGCGTCATTGCATTTTGAATCCATAAGAGCATGTGGAGATGCAAAGTCAGTCTTCCCTGCTGCTCCACGGTACCATAGTAGGCAGCTGTTTTACCAAACAAGCCATCATGGTCTGCACCTACACCTAGTACAACCTTGATAAATGTCTCTACCATAAATTTGAAAAAGCGTGCACCAGAAACAGGATTGTTTGCAATCAAGCGATATCGTTCACTTGCAGTATATACCTTGGGATAAATATGTATATCTTGATCAGCAAAATATAGTGCAATAGGATGTTTAGAATCTGTAGGTGCAAATGTGATGAACCATGTTGGAGCCCCAATATAGCTCATAAGAGCCCAAAGTTCATTGCGCTTGTACTTGTTATTTGTTCGCGAGCCTTGTACGTGCTGAGCTACATGGTCCAAATCATTGATAATTGCAAAGCACTCTTTCTCTGCCTCTCCATTAGCAGTTTCAAATTCCCCTTCCACCATCCGCTGAATCATATCATTCAGTACAACTTCATTCATACTAAGTAAACGTCTAGCAATATCTGGAAATGTTGCTTTTTGCGTCAACAGATACCCCCCAGTATTGGATCTTTTGATTTGTTCATGATTAAATGCAATCAGAGGGAACAGAGGCTCTAATTGAAAGCGCTTATCATAATACATCAACAGTGCCCGTTTTCGTGCGCTATCGCTAATTTTTGAGTATCCATTCTCATTTCCAATGCCGCCAAGACCATAGGGGAAGAGCCAGGGAAATGCTTGTGGATATAGCTGAGGATTATCATATGTGCTCTCTGGTGTATCATTATGACCAAGGCCAAGGACCAGCCCATTTTGAGACTTTATATACTGAAGTGCAAGGGCTTTCAACTGTGTGCCAGATTTGTTCTCAAGCTCAGCACCTGTCAGTGTATGCAGAATAAATGGACATTCTCCTTCTGCTGTACCTTCTTCATCCTCCGCAGACTTGTTTACTGCCTTGTCTTCAGAGTCTGTCTGTGATGGAGGGATTCGGTAATCAATGATGACTGGAGGCTCATCTTCAGAGTAGGTTGCAAGATTGTCATATGAGATATTAAGGTCTGCATAGTCTGCATGGTTGACTTTGAGCCATTCCAGAGCAATAGCCACTTTGTTTCTGCGAACAAGAAATGGAGTTCTCCTATGCTCTCGAGTTGTAGGACGAGTAGGTCCAATATACACAAATGCCATTACATCATCTAATTCATCTGCTCGAGGGGGCAAGACACTGTATATCCGTGGCATAGGCATTCCATACATTACTGCATTTGCAACCATTTTGTACTGACCAGATGCTTGCACTTTAATGACACATCCATTTCGACACACTCGTGCAACCAGCATCTTTTCTGTGAAGGATAAACCCTGCAACTGTGGGGGCACCTCCCCTATCCAATTGCCATTTGCTAAAGCCTGGGAGGGGATCTTTCCTTTCTCCAATACATCCAAGCATGGTTTGCATATCTTTGAGCATGCCTTGTCAAGAATTGGACCTTCTTCAATGAGAATTGGATCATTATGTGACTTGCGCTCCATGCGAGTCACAGGGTAAATCCTGTTGGCATTTACAAGAAGATTATGTTCAAAATCTGCTTCTTCTAAGGGAGTCATAGATTTGGATAAGGCTAGTGTCCCACACACTGCACATCCTTCCTCTAGTAAATTTTCTTTGTCAATAGCATCACAATAATTAGTTACTATTTTGTGAAGCAGAGATAATGAGGGAGGCTTTGGCGGAAAGAGTGCTGCTGCTGCAGGCGCTGGTTGAACTTGTAATTGTTTAGCTATTTTTGTTCTTGTCGCCTTGGGTTTGTCAACACTATTAAATTTAAAAAGAGTAGTGGCATCTGCACAAGCAGTACATGTATCAGCATGTAACATATGTCCCTCCATCAGATCATATATTTTGTTTACCTTATCATTCCATTTGATAATCAAATTATGTAGTGCACATATCTCAATTAGCTGAACCTTGTTCAGTCTAGTTAACTCTGCTAACGGCATCTTACAGATTATCCAGGATTTGCTATCTTCATTATTTGCTGGTAATGTTGAGCTACCATATGTGCCATGGCTATGGAACTCAAATTGGGAAAGCTGATGGAATTCATTAGGTGATACAGCAATTTGATACTGGATAAGTTCGCTCAGCATCCATAATGGCTTTTTCTTTCCACCCCCAATTAATGTCTGTCTTGTGTCCTCAATTTGAGGGCCAGACCGGAAAAAATTACATTTTGTCAGATACTTCCACAGATAAAATAGGAAAACGCTCATGATTGCGCAACAAAGTCTTTTGTATATTGGCCCTTGCCATATGAGTCCTTTGACCTCATTGTGCTTATCAGCCATTGTCCTTTGACATAAATACATTGTAATGGATGAGCGGGCGTCGCACAATAGTTGCAGAGGGTGTCCCATGGTGGTGGTTCAGTTCAAGGGAGGTGACGAAATTTTCACCTTGGTGTTTGCCAATATTTGTCATGATCACGTGATGATATGCCATCCCCTTCCCCTTTTTTCACTCACATTGCGGTCATGGACGAACTTCACCCTCTCCGCCTTATCTACTTAAGTGTGACAACGTCACCTGTGGAAAATGCGTGTGTCTTTGAAATGCCTGCGGGGCATATCGGAGTAATGGATAATAGGTGACTCGAACATCGTATACCGCGTCTACTACACCTGACCACATCACAGAGAACTATGGAGATGGGCGGAGGAAGGACCGCCATTAGAGGGGCAGACCCAGGAGATGGAGTTTGACATGTACGCTGTCCTATACCTTCTAGAAAACTATGTATGCTGACAACATATGTAGGGTGAGTCAGAACAAGCGCATCGCTCTGGGCTCTCTGACCCGGCTACAGTATGCAGACCTTGCAGCCATGGTCTCCATTGCACAGGACCACAATGTGGACGTTGCCAATGCGACAGATCAGCGGGTGCGCATGCGCGAGCATGACAAGATCACATACCTGGCGCCCCCACCTCACTATTTGCACCTCCGCCCCGGCCTGCTATATCGCGCTTATCCAGCTACCATTACCGATCCCCGTGCAGACTTAACAGCACCGCAGCGGTACCCTTTTCTCATTCGCATTGATGAGATTGGACCTGGACCTGAGTGCATTATATACACTTATCTGTCTGAGGATGGAGTGGAGCAGACTGACGAAGACATGGTTATGAGCCCAGAGCTCATTACTTTTTGGTGCCCATTAACACAGTCATGTATTTGTAGGCGTCAGTTTCCCCTTCTACCATTAGACACAAACCCTGCTGCACATCCTACGACAGGGGATGCTGTCATATCTTTTATACCTTGATTGTTATATCTAGCTTGGAATTAAATGGTCTTGTAGACAATTAAATGGTCTTGCCGCATACGTACCCATTGTGATTGTAGTGTCCCTGTCCAGTTCTGATCATCCATAAGTGGAAAACATCATCATCATTCGCCTGCCTATGTGTTACTCTATAGGTGACATAGTGGCTGTCGCACGGTAGACAAGTCCCCGTCTATTGGGACCTGGTAGCGGCACATGTTACCTTCATAGCTTTCCGTAGCACCAAGCACATGCCCTGTAGCATCATGTACCATGAGTGAAGTCTGCATAGATGACCTCCATAGTACTGCAGATCCCGTAGTAGATATGTTTGTCATGATCACATAATCACATGCCATCCTCTTCGTGTTCCCTTTCCCTCAGCGGCTCACCTTGCAGTCATGGATGAACTTCACCCTCTCCGACGTATCTACTCAGG
Source organism: Auriscalpium microsporum (assembly GCA_019914985.1). Classification (NCBI taxonomy): domain Eukaryota; kingdom Fungi; phylum Basidiomycota; class Agaricomycetes; order Russulales; family Auriscalpiaceae; genus Auriscalpium; species Auriscalpium microsporum. Next base: position 124,300 of record JAHLMG010000031.1, read on the forward strand.
TGTGACAGAGTACCCTGTGGAGGATGCGTATGTCTTTCAACTGCCTGGGGGGCATATCGGAGTAATAGATAATAGGTGGGACGTACGTCTCAAACTGCATTTACTATTCCTGACCGCACTACAGAGAACTATGGAAATGGGAGGAGAAGGGTCTACCATTAGAGGGGAAGACCCAGGAGATGGAATTTGACATGTACGCTATCCTTTATCTTCTGGAAAACCATGTATTCTTATAACATACATAGGGTGCGTTAGAACTTGCGCGTTGCCATGGGCTTTCTGACCTGGTTACAGTACACAGACCTTGCGGCCATGGTCTACATCGCACAAGACCATAATGTGGACATTGCAAATGCAACGGATCACCGGGTGCATGTCTGCAGGCATGCCAACAAGATCACATACCTGGCGCCCCCACCTCGCCATTTGCACCTCCGCCCCGGCATGGTATATCGCGTTTATCCAGACACCTTTAGCAATCCCCACACAGACAAGTTGACGCCACCACAACGGTACATTTGTATCAACGCGATTGGACCTGGACCAGATGCAGTGATATACAGTTATATACCTGAGGAAGGAGTGGACGAGACTGACAAAAACATGGTTATGAGGCCAGCGCTCATTACTTTCTGGTGCCCATCCACACAGTCTTGCATCCGTAGGCTTCAGTTCCCCATTCTACCTTTAGACATGGACTCTGCTGCTCATGCTATAACAGGAGACTGTGTCATAACTATATCTTAATTGTTCTGTCTAGCCAGAAATTGAATGACCTTGTACATATACTACGTACACATTGTGATTGTGTTGCCCCAACACCTGCTGTTCCCAACCCCCAAGAAAATGCCTGCTGATGTTGATCAGCGAGAATCTAACCGCTGCATCGGAACCGGTTGAGATTGCTGCAATACTATAGGTTCCAAGAGTCAGTATGGCACGCCACACAAAAAGTATAGAAAATATACCCAAAGATCATCAGGAAAACAGACAGCTGCTGGAGAGAGCTGGAGTGATGGTTCCAGCCCTCCAGTGCCCTCCCGGATCCCGACAATTGGAGAGCGTGTTCCAGCTCGCTCCAGTTGTGGGCTGACCACTTTGAGCACTGCCTCATGCAGTGAGTACTTGGCTTTCACGACATCTGCTGAAGCTCGCTGGACCAGGTCCTTCCAGATCGACTGCTATGATGCGTTCGTGACGCGGCGCTGGCTCATCTGGAGATGCCTGGAGATGCCTGGTCCAGCACCTTCCAGCGACTTCCAGTTTTTCACGAGAACTGGAGGTTACTGGAGGTTACTGGAGCCCTGGATGCCTGCCAACCGTTTTCCTGATGTTGCCTGCATTTGCCACTAGTAAAAACATTAGCCTATGGATATCTCACTATTGTCGGCAATTCACGTTACAAATTGAGAAGGAGAGGTTGCCACCAGCCCCAGGTGTACATTTGCCGCCTCTTGCTGGTACAATAATCTAGCAGGTAACTTGGTTTTATGGTATAGTATCTCCGCAAGTAACTTGGTTGCAATCATTTAGAATAAGTACCCATTCATGCAAGGGGAAGATTGACAAAAAGGTTTTCATAACGGGGCACATGTCGCGACCCAATACAAACTACGAGATGACACATGACAAAGCCATACCTGCCTCCTAGCCCTTATACACGTAACCCCCACGGGTGGCCATGACTTGAGCACCAACAATGTTGAAGCCTAGGCCCCATGTCTTGTCACCGCGCATGAACTTGGTGGCGGTGAAGAGGACATTAACCAGCGACTCCCTTGGGATCTCACCCTGCCAAAGAGGGTCAGGCATGTGGCGGCCGTGCTGCCGAGCAATCATAGGTGGCAAGACATTGGGACGCCAAATGCCAGTCGTCTGGTGGTAGAAGTGACGACGGGAGTCCCAGATCGGCACTAGACAAAAACATGAGACCTTGACATGAAAAAGGGTATGATGCACATACCCCGATCAGTCCATTTCAGGGCAGTGCGAGTGATGTCTGCATTGATAAGCGCATTTACAGCGTTTTGACCCGGGGCAGCCACTGCACGATTGGGCCCTTCATGACAAATGTTAGTAGTGTATGGGAAGAGATTTCAAGCACATACCAGCTCGGCTGGTGCTTGCCTGGGCATCGGGATTGCCAGACGTTGTTGTGAAGCGCAATGCACCATCCGGAGAGAACCAATAGGTCATTGTCGTATCTTCAAAGAATATTCCAAACATTGCCAACATGCGGCGAAGCTCTGCCTGGAGACCAAAGACCTCAATACCACGTTGTGCCCGGTTGCCAACGGTCTGGCCAGACCCAAGCAGGAAAGATTTTTAAGCAACACCGACCACCCGGAAGATGGGAATGGTCCTAGTGATGGGATCGAACAGACCATACGACTCCATGTCCTTGCGGAACCCTATCTTAACGGACTTGATCTGAGTGGGGTCAGAGATGCGGATGGGGCTCTGGATGTTGGCATGATCATCGGACCCATAGGACACCATGTCAATGATGGCACTGCAAAGACCAAATTAGCATCAGTATTCAACAAGATCAGATATTCCAGATACCTCATATTCACTGTGCCGTACTCGCCACACGTGTAAACAGATAAATCCCCCTCCTTGAACTCGCCATTGTTCATGGCCACATTTCTAACCATATATGTGAGCAAGATAGCAGAAACAAAGACATTATACAAATGGCATACTGAATGGGGACTTGGAATTTGAGGGTGTCTCTCATGATTTCAGGTATATCTTCATAATTCGTGACCCCATCGCTCAACGTCCAGGCAAAGCTACACAATGTTAGCATGGATGGCAGCACAAAGTAGCTAGATTGCAGCTTACGCGTCTTGGTCTGACATCTCAGAGGGGCCACTAACAGCACCACTGGAATGAGGGTTCAATGTTGTGAACATGTTTGGCATTGTGTGCGTTGCTGGCCCCTCATTCATCGCCAGCGTCCCGTTGGTGCTTGGTGACGGTGTGTCGTTGGCCGGAAAAGTATCTGACTCAGCAGAGATGTAGGGGGCTTGGGAGGGGGAGAATGGACTCGGTGACCAGGGAATGGTGTCGGCAGACTCGTCGGGTGCCGTAGGGGACGAAGCAGGGCTACAAGTCAGAAGGGTAAGTGAGAGTTGAAAGTAGACAGAAGAGAACACACATTATGGGCTCAACCGCCTTCTTCTTCCCATCCTTCTTCGCCTGACGGATCCGCTCCAAAATGGCCTTTTCCTTTGCAAGCTGTTGCTCGATAATTCTTTGTTTTAGAAGAAGTTGCTTGATTGCTGCTTCACGAGACACTTTGATCGGGGTCTCTACGCTTTTGGAGGGTCCGGCTGACGTGGACACAGTGGCTGCATAGGGCTTGGCAACAATCTTCTTGCTAGAAGAGTGTGTTAGCTGCATCCTATAGGTATCCAGGTGCATAGAGAACGTACACTGGAGATTTCTGCTTTACTACCACCTCCATCTTCTTCTCCTCCTCAACGTGGACCGTGCCCGAGGATGTTTGGAATCTAACAATCAAAAAGATTTTAGCCACAAAACAGATACACAGAAAATGAAACGCACATATCATCATTCTCAGAAGTAAGGCCGGTGTCAAGCGCCAGGAAGTCCTCGTCATCGAACGCAGAGAGGTCAATATCACTCAAACCATCACCGGACTCCTCCGCCATATTGTCGACGAAGATGCTGTTCTTTCTCTCCGGCTGACCACCAGTACTGCCATTGGTATAAGCCTATATAAAGATGAATAATAAAGAAAGGAGACTCACCGTTTTCCCACCTGCCTGCTGAGTCCTTTGGCAAGCAAAGCATCTTGCTGGAGGGTGAAGGGACTTCTGGTGTATGCAGTTAGTTATCTGAAAAACGGGAAGCATCAGCGCAATACGTACAAGAGTTTTCTAGTCCCCGCCTGTAGAGTCTTTGCCTTCTGAGGCGCACCAGGTGCAACAGGCTGCACATTTGAACTGCTATGTGCAGGTTGAATGTCATATCCAGAAGCAGATGTCAACAAGATGTACTCAGGAGTGACATTTAGAAAGTCATCTTCGGCATCCCCGTCCAGCCTGCATTGCTGTCAGAGGAGATCTACCATCAGAGGAGACAAACTTACATATGGAACTCTACAGGCCATGGGGTCTCCTCTGCCTGCGTCTCCTCTGCCTGGGCAGGAGAAACCTTGGCCTTCTTGAGGGGCCTTCATGAAGATGTCAGCAAGTCAGCGAGAGAGTGTAAAGGAGAGCAGACCTGGCTGGAACGATTGATTGCTTCTTGCCAGTGGGTGGGCCACGCTTTAGAGTAGGCGTAGGCGTAGATGCCAACCCACTGTCCGAGCTGTCGCTGTCGATGTCGATGATCGACCAGGCCTCAGATACCTTTGGCAGGACTGGCGTTCCCGGAGTTTTCTTTCCAACAAGAGCACCCCTAAATCAAGGCAAGTTCTTAGTAAAGGTGGCAGTAGTATGCAGACAATTGACAGCTTACAGTTTCGTGCGCGCAAGGAGTGGCTGCCCGACGTAACGGGCTGTAGCAGTCTTGGAGGGCTTAGTGGATCTGGTGGTGGGCGCCATTGGAATAATGGGTTGAAGGGAGGGTTGAGAAGAGGAGCGAGTGGTCAAGGAGAAGCAAGTAGTCAGAGAGGTAGTCTGCGTGTGGGGGCAAACTGATTCTCTGCAAAAGGCAGAGATGCTCTTATATAGGGTAAGCGACTGGTGCGTGCTTTCTGTGAGAACATCGACTTGGAGAAAAAATCCAAGAAACGACTGGCGTTCGCCCCGGCAGGCTGACTACACAGAGGTACGCGTAGGCAGAGCACTCAATGGCTAGGGAGGGAAAAAATCTGTTGGGGATGGACCCCGAACGCACACTGTCCTGAGCAATGCATACGGCATGGTCCAAAGGAGAGGCACTGACCTGCATTGTTATTGCCAACCGGTGGGTGGATTAGCCCGACTAAAATCTATGATTTGGGGTGGACAACGGAGAGCAACTGTAGAGGCACATCTTTAGTTTGACACTACGGATTGCAGGGAGACGGACTTGTTACTATTTTCGGTCAGGTAACCGACGGCCGATAGAACCCGGAAGAAGAGTGATGCTTATAATGCCGTCAGAAGACTGACATGTCAAAGAATGGTGCAGGAACAGCTGCGCATAGGCAATATCGCCTATATGCCCGACGGCCGATATGACCGAAGACATTGGCAGCAGCGGCTGCTGGCACCACATGATGGGGCCTTGAACACGGTCAGGAGACCAACACGATGCAGGGCTGAAGGGAGCTGACGCGTCGTCCAATTTTGGACAGGGTGCCAAGACATTTGTCCGGCGATATGAATGTAGGCCAATCCGATGGAAGGAGAACAAACCTAAATCCATGCAAAGAGATGCTTCATCCTATCATCGCAGCTTTCCAAATAAGCGCAAAGACACTGTACCAGCTGAGCCCGCACAATCTCTCCAGCGATGGTGAACATCAAGAACAAGAAGTTGCAGACAAGGAACTGAGGATTTGTGAAGCAAGACTCAGCTACAGCTCATCCGCCCATAGGGCTTGTCGGTTCCCGTTAGCGGGAATCACGGAGTATCCTTGCGGCCAAAGTTGCCAGGTAACCAGACCACAGGCGCAGGGTACAGGAAGAAAATCAATATAGCCAAATCTGCTCTAGGGTTGCGCGTCTGTGTTGTCTGCACATTTCACCTAAGGGACGAGCGGTCGAAGGGACTGTGGAAATAGCATGGCAAAGCATCGGCGGCCTTGAACTCTGCAGGGTTGATGTGTCAACTCATTCCAGCCAGGGGCCAGGCCATCTCTCCGGCAATACAGTGAGAGGCCATACTCAGGAACATCCACGTAATGTTACCTGTCCGCCCACAGAAGGACAACAAACCTAAATCCATCTGAAGAAGAGTATCATCTCATCATCGCAGCATCCCACATAAAGCAATTTCGCTGACGATAAGCTACGAGCTGAGCGAGCGCAATGTGTTGAGCAAGACAGAACCACAAGAGTGCCGAATTGCAGACAGGGAGCGAGGCTTTGTTAAGCGAGACTCGGCAACGCAGAGCTACAGCACATCGCCCCATAGATCTTGTTGGTTACCGTCAGCGGGAATAGCGGAGTATACATGTCACAGAAGTTGCCTGGTAACTGGACCATGTATGCAGGGTGCTGTAGAAATTCAGTATATCCACAGATGACAAGGACTGCGCTAGACACGGAGAATGAAAGGGCAAAAGCCAGATGAGATCTGTCTTATTCGCTTGAATAGAATCGAACTGTGAACTGTACGTTAGCATGACGGTTCAAGGGACAAGGACTGAAACAGTTCGGGGACTCATGCTGAGTGGATCCCTGCAGGCGGAATGTATTGAAATGGAAGGATGTTTGCTCATCGGCGGCTGGACCCAGGTACTATATTCAAATTGTGTATCCCTGTATCCCTGTGCTTGGCTCATCAGCATAGAATATCCCTAGGCAAAAGACTTAACATTCGTCACTTGCATCCTCTTTCCCTCTGCCAACCCTGCTGCCCACGTCCATTACTCCCTCACCAACCCCTCTCGAAATGTCCCCTGACGACTTGACAAGCTTTCTGGCGGATGCTGACTGCTGTGCGTTTGCTCTCACTCACCTACATAAATGCTCACATATCTGTACAGTGCACCACGTCCATGCCATGCTGACAGAGTTTCACAATATGCGTGATGCCAAAGAGCAGCTTGCAATTGTGCGTGTTGACCTTTGCTTTGACCTATATTCAATGAGACTAACCCTAATTTCATAGGGAAGCAATGCACCTGGACTCACCTTTACTAGGAACGGCACCGACATTGCATATATATTGCAGAAGGACGCAACAGGAGAGATGTTCGAGGCTGTGTTTGAAGTGCAGGGTATTCTCATGGACTTTGACTTGCCGCCGGTTACCGATAAGAATCAGTAAGTGCATCATTGACATATGATTGGTTGAAGCAAAACTTACAACGCACCTTTAGACTCTTGCCAAAGCCAGCCTGGGCAAAGCAGTCTGTCAAGATCTGTGGTCTCGGGTCACAGGTCTTTGACTCAGCAATTTGCGGCCTGAGAACCCTTGAGTGTAGGATCGCATCTCTCTACAAGGTTGGCGCTGTACAGGAGTGGTCTCCATCAGCCATTGGCGAATGGCAAAGCCTTGATTTTGCAACTCGCTATGTTACACCTCATGCGTTTGCAAAAGGTCAACATGCTGTCCCATTCGCCAAGGATGTTGACCCACAAGGCGTCCTATTGAAGACCACGTCACCTGTGGGCATTCATCTTGAAGACAATCATGTGTTGTACTATGAGGCACACCACATTGAGTATGTGCTCCTTGCAGTTTCCTCCCTGATTCATACTCACCTGAACGGATAGAAATAACAAGGTTACGATTACTCTTAATCGTTTCTTTCCTAAACCAGTCAGGCCAAAACGCGCGCATCAGCAAAGTCGCTTTAGGAAATAGGTCCCAAAGTTCGGACCAAAGTCAAGTCGCGTCGTCCCACCTGCCTAATTTAGTAATTCTTACCTAAGTAGCTTCTGCCCAATGGTTTTTCATACCTTTCCGTTTCAAAGACACTCGTGTCTTCGAGTATTTTGTGTTTTGCAAGCTAACTAGTGCAGATATAGAAAGAAGCTTGTTAATTTGTATTCGAACATAATTGCGCGTATAGACTGTAGTATTGTTCCTCATTGTCCCCCAATGCACCCTGCATGTCTTTCCGATGTGATGATACGAAATCACCCGGCTATCAAATATATCTTAGCTGCGCATGCATCACCTCCTTCATCCCAAACCACCACCTTGCCCACCATGCCGCCATCACCTCCTGGAGATTTACCTAAGTTGTCATCTGGGGAAGGCAGCGTTGGCGCGGTCACCCTGCCTGTAGTAACGGAAGCCATTGCCATCAGAAGGCATCATGTGCGTAACAGCTGCCCGATGTTTCCATTTGTATTGTACTTCATGATGTCATTCAGCTTCCGGTTACGAACGGTGTTCGTCGGGACAGAGTCCTGAAACTGCCAGACTCGCAGGCAGAGGCCGACTTTAAAGTGGACCACTTTAAAGCCGTACGTTACATGCACCCCGATCGCGTGTATATGTCGCGCGACAAGAACGTGTCTGGTGCAATGTGGGAGTTTTTCCTCACCCGTCCCCACTTTCCCGACAGCGCAGTCTACCGATGTGTGGTTGGTTTCTGCTCGCACACGATTGATTTGGTCAAGCTCAGCGAGAAGGATGTGGAGGGCATGGAGGCAGACGATGTGGCTTTTTTGAAGGCGGGCAGGTGGTATTGGAAGGAGGCAAGCTTTTTGAAGGCATTTGCAGGCATTGTTGCTGTGCATGAGAAGTTGGAACACCCTGACCGTTTTGTGTGTGGCATCCGAAGGGTGAGTGATTTGTTTCCTATGTGCATGGATAAAGCTGATATTGTTTGCGTAGCTCACCTTGGAATGGTACCATCCCACCAAACAGGGGAAACTGGTTCAACATGTTTTTCCGACTACCAACAAACTCATTGGAGAGAATCATGATGCAGAGTTCAACACTTATATTACTGATATGTAGATAATGGATGTGTGGGCAGGATGAATTGGGGCATGGAGGATGACAAACACTATATGGCAGGCATGCATTCACAGGTGTGGAATGTGGCATGATGAGGTATCAGACTGATGGCAGTGAGACGTAGCGTGGCAGCCCATTCTCCTTCCGCATAGCTGGGCAGAATCAGTTTTGCAACCGAAACCTCTACCAACACCCTTGAACCAGGCGCAAAGTTCGATAATGCCAGGCGCATCATACTGCTGTGGTATGGATGCCACCTGCATGATGCATCAAACATGAACCGGGGAACTACCTGTTCCGCAAAGCGAAAATCAAAACCACGGGTAGGGTGATACGTGTGCGCGCGGGGCCACTTGGCATCTGAAAGGCGATAAGCACAGACCGTAGAGAAGTCCTATGGTCACCTACGGTCATATCGGCTTGAATACTTTTTCAGAAGGGTGCTCAAAAGCAATGCGTGATCCTCTTGCTGTGGGCGAACGCACACGGACACGAATCGACTGCCAGCCGGTGGAGGGTTTGCAGCTGTCACATCCCCGATGAAGGAGATGGTGAGAGGACAATTGCAGCGTGGCAGGCGAAGTACTGGTGCGCAATTAGGTCTATCCAGCCAGTGGAGCTTGGCATCGATGTTGAGCGAGCATATGGAGAGGAAGGACATCTGCGGCATCGAAAAGTGTTCAAGCCTCCCCTGGTACCTGGCACATTTTTTGAGTGTGCAAAGTGAGGGTGTGCAATAAGCATCGGGACATACTGATCATATTCTTCCTGTGGATCTCTTCGAATGGGCAGCACTTTGAAGCCGTCGCGCATGATGAGGTAGTAGGTAAAGGGTTGCCGACAGGTGGTCGCTGCTATTCGAGATCCCACTGACACGCGCGGTCAGTAACTAGCAAAATTGTGCCGAATCTCTGACGTATCTCTGCCTGCACTCGTGGCGGTACGTACTCCGATGCTTGTCCCTCGTCTGCAGCCGCTGACGCACTCGTGCTATACTCCCAGATATGAAGTAACAACACAGATCGCGTTTGCTAGGCGCTAGACTGATGTCCGGTAGAGCAGAACCCATGACAGCCCGTGAGGGTTGTTGCACAGCTGCGCTATCCGCTGGTCCTCGATACAACGCGCTTGGATGCAGCCATTCGATTGCCGTCGTACTCACCAATAGGTACGCATCATGCTCGAATCGATCGTTCCAAGCTGATCACCCCGGCGCCCTCCACTTCGCCCGCGCGCCCTCGGCGTCGCCCCCGCTCCCTCCACGTCGCCCACGCGCCCTCGACGTCGCCCCCGCGCCCTTCACATCGCCCGCACGCCCTCGCCGTCGCCCCCGCTCCCTCCACGTCCCCCGCGCCCTCCACGTCGCCCCCACGCCCTCCGCGTCACCCCCGCTCCCTCCACATCGCCCCGGCGCCCTCCACTTCGCCCGCGCACCGTCCACGTTGCCTGCGCACTGTCCACGTCACCAGCCCGCTGTCGACATTGCCCGCGCGGCCCTCAACGTCACCCACGCGCCGTCCACGTCGCCCCCGCGCCGTCCACATCGCCAGTGCAGCCCTCCACTTCAACCAGTGAGTCCGGGTATTCGAATCACCGGTCGATGACGCATCGACCGGCAATTGTCCTAGTGTGTGCATTTCACTGACGTCATTGTCCCACACAGCAGCCTGTGTGCTTGATCTCTGTCCCACACTGTCCACGTCACCTGCACGCACTCTGCGTTGCCTGCGCACCGTCCTCACCGCTCGCGCACCGTCCACATCGCCCGCCCCGCCCTCCACGTCACCCGCGCGCTGTCCACGTCACCCCCGCACTGTCCACGTCACCTACGCACTGTCCACGCTGCCCGCGCACCATCCACGCTGCCCGCGCGACCTCCACGTCTCCTGCACGCTATCCACGCTGCCCGCGCGCCGTCCACGTCGCCCGCGCGACCTCCACATCGCCCACGTCGCCTGCACGCCCAGCCCAGCCCTTCACATCACCCCAGGGGCCCTCCACGTCACCAGTGAGTCCGGGTATTCGAATCGCCGGTCGATGACGCATCGACCGGCAATTGTCCTAGTGTGTGCATTTCACTGACGTCATTGTCCCACAGTACCCTTGAGATCTGTGGGACGGCTTCCACACCTCTCACTCACCCTCACACCCTCCACAGCACCGGCAGTTCGCCCGCGCACCCTCGACATCGCCTGCGCACCCTCGACGTCGCCCGCGCGCTCTCCACGTCGCCTGCGCGCCCTCGGCGTCGCCCCCGCTCCCTCCACGTCGCCCGCACGCCCTCCACTTCGCCCACGCGCCCTCCACATCGCCCGCACGCCCTCGGCGTCGCCCCCGCTCCCTCCATGTCGCCCCCTCTCCCTCCACGTCGCCCGCCCGCCCTCCACGTCGCCCGCCCGCCCTCCATGTCGCCCCAGCGCCCTCGCCGTCGCCCCCGCTCCCTCCACGTCGCCCCCACGCCCTCTGCGTCACCCCCGCTCCCTCCACTTCGCCCCCGCTCCCTCCGCGTCACCCCCGCTCCCTCCACATCGCCCCCGCGCCCTCCACTTCGCCCGCGCGCCCTCCACTTCGCCCGCACGCCCTCCGTGTCGCCTGCGCGCCCTCCACATCGCCAGCACGCCCTCGACGTCGCCCCCGCGCCCTCGGCGTCGCCCCCGCTCCCTCCACGTCGCCCGCACGCCCTCCACTTCGCCCACGCGCCCTCCACATCGCCCGCACGCCCTCGGCGTCGCCCCCGCTCCCTCCATGTCGCCCCAGCGCCCTCCACGTCGCCCCAGCGCCCTCCACGTCGCCCCCTCTCCCTCCACGTCGCCCGCCCGCCCTCCACGTCGCCCGCCCGCCCTCCATGTCGCCCCAGCACCCTCGCCGTCGCCCCCGCTCCCTCCACGTCGCCCCCACGCCCTCTGCGTCACCCCCGCTCCCTCCACTTCGCCCCCGCTCCCTCTGCGTCACCCCCGCTCCCTCCACATCGCCCCCGCGCCCTCCACTTCGCCCGCGCGCCCTCCACTTCGCCCGCACGCCCTCCGTGTCGCCTGCGCGCCCTCCACATCGCCAGCACGCCCTCGACGTCGCCTGCGCGCCCTCCACGTCGCCTGCGCGCCCTCCACTTCGCCCGCGCGCCCTCCACTTCGCCCGCACGCCCTCCGTGTCGCCTGCGCGCCCTCCACATCGCCAGCACGCCCTCGACGTCGCCCCCGCGCCCTCGGCGTCGCCCCCGCTCCCTCCACGTCGCCCGCACGCCCTCCACTTCGCCCGCACGCCCTCCACTTCGCCCACGCGCCCTCCACATCGCCCGCACGCCCTCGGCGTCGCCCCCGCTCCCTCCATGTCGCCCCAGCGCCCTCCATGTCGCCCCAGCGCCCTCCGCGTCACCCCCGCTCCCTCCACATCGCCCCCGCGCCCTCCACTTCGCCCGCGCGCCCTCCGTGTCGCCTGCGCGCCCTCCACGTCGCCTGCGTGCCCTCCACGCCGCCTGCGCGCCCTCCACGTCGCCTGCGCGCCCTCCACGCCGCCTGCGCGCCCTCCACGTCGCCTGCGCGCCCTCCACGTCGCCCACGCGCCCTCGACGTCGCCCACGCGCCCACCGTGTCGCCCGCCCGCCCTCCGTGTCGCCCCCGCGCCCTCGACGTCGCCCCCGCGCCCTCGACGTCGCCTGCGCGCCCTCCGTGTCGCCCACGCGCCCTCCATGTCGCCTCCGCGCCCTCCATGTCGCCTCCGCGCCCTCCACGTCGCCTGCCTCACCCCCGCTCCCTCCACGTCGCCTACGCACCCTCCGTGGCGCCCCCACGCCCTCGACGTCGCCCCCGCACTCTCCACGTCGCCTGCGCGCCCTCCACGTCGCCCACGCGCCCTCGACGTCGCCCACGCGCCCTCGACGTCGCCTGCGCGCCCTCCACGTCGCCTGCGCGCCCTCCACGCCGCCTGCGCGCCCTCCACGCCGCCTGCGCGCCCTCCACGTCGCCTGCGCGCCCTCCACGCCGCCTGCGCGCCCTCCGTGTCGCCTCCGCGCCCTCCACGTCGCCTCTGCGCCCTCCACGTCGCCTGCGCGCCCTCCGTGTCACCCACGCTCCCTCGACGTCGCCCCCTCTCCCTCCACGTCGCCCCCGCTCCCTCGACGTCGCCTGCGCGCCTTCCGTGTCACCCCCGCTCCCTCGACGTCGCCTCCACGTCGCCTGCGTCACCCCCGCTCCCTCCGTGTCGCCCACGCGCCCTCGACGTCGCCTGCGCGCCCTCCGTGTCGCCTCCGCGCCCTCCACGTCGCACACGCGCCCTCCACTTCGCCCGCGCGCCCTCCACTTCGCCCGCACGCCCTCCGTGTCGCCTGCGCGCCCTCCACATCGCCAGCACGCCCTCGACGTCGCCTGCGCGCCCTCCACGTCGCCTGCGCGCCCTCCACTTCGCCCGCGCGCCCTCCACTTCGCCCGCACGCCCTCCGTGTCGCCTGCGCGCCCTCCACATCGCCAGCACGCCCTCGACGTCGCCCCCGCGCCCTCGGCGTCGCCCCCGCTCCCTCCACTTCGCCCGCGCGCCCTCCACTTCGCCCGCACGCCCTCCGTGTCGCCTGCGCGCCCTCCACATCGCCAGCACGCCCTCGACGTCGCCCCCGCTCCCTCGACGTCGCCCCCTCTCCCTCCACGTCGCCCCCGCTCCCTCGACGTCGCCTGCGCGCCTTCCGTGTCACCCCCGCTCCCTCGACGTCGCCTCCACGTCGCCTGCGTCACCCCCGCTCCCTCCGTGTCGCCCCCGCTCCCTCGACGTCGCCTGCGCGCCCTCGCCGTCGGCCCCGCTCCCTTGACGTCGCCCACGCGCCCTCGACGTCGCCCCCGCTCCCTCGACGTCGCCCACGCGCCCTCGACGTCGCCCCCGCTCCCTCGACGTCGCCCACGCGCCCTCGACGTCGCCCCCGCTCCCTCGACGTCGCCCACGCGCCCTCCGTCACCCCCGCTCCCTCCACGTCGCCTGCGCGCCCTCCACGTCGCACACGCGCCCTCCACGTCGCCTGCGCGCCCTTCGACGTCGCCTGCGCGCCCTCCACGTCGCCTGCGTGCCCTCCACGTCGCCTGCGCGCCCTCCGTGTCACCCCCGCTCCCTCGACGTCGCCCACGCGCCCTCGACGTCGCCTGCGCGCCCTCCGTGTCACCCCCGCTCCCTCGACGTTGCCCCCGCCTTCTCCACGTTGCCGGCGTGCTCTCGACGTTGCCTGCGCCCTCTCGATGTTGCCCGCGCGCTCTCGACGTCGTCCGCACGCCCTCCAGAGCGCCCCTGTGCTCTCCACGTCGCCCGCGCGTTCTCCACGGCCGCCTTCCACGTTGCCTGCGCACTGTCCACATCGCAGGCGCCGCCGGCCACGTCGCTTGCACACTCTCCATGCCCTGTACAAGTATGGATGCTTTTCAGACTGCCTGGGTCCTATCTTCATTATAGCTATAGTTAGTTAGTGTAGTACTATACCTTTGATTATATGATATATTCAGCACTGCTGCTGACTCATCATCCTCAGTATGGAAACCCAAGTCAGATCAGATAGCATTGTCAACAACAACGCTTTTCACTCTTCACCACCATCATGGATGCTACTACTCCCCTCAGTTCTGCTCCTTTGAAGCCTCAGCATCATGCCTTGCCCATGAAACAAGTCACCTTCTCTGGTCGCAATCCTGGTCTGCCCCCTCTGTATGAAGTGCAGAATCATCCCTTGCGCTACGATCCTGACCTGATTGCTCTGGGTGTTCGCATTGGACGGACGTTCGTCTGTGTGCAAGACAATGCTAGAGAAGCTATGTTGAAAAAGGCTGCGTTCTTTGAAGAGTATGTGGAGGATGACAAGAACTTTGAGGGCTGTGTTGGTGCGTTGTATGCAATGATCTCCTCTGATCTCCTCTGATCACTGTCCCCACTATCTTGCTGGTTTGCAGGCCTGCAGATATTGGAGTCCGGAGATGCACTATTTGCTCGATCACTGGAAGGGTGTGCATGCGGATGTGACGATCTCATTCAGGTGCTACTAGCGAAAGAGTATGTTGTGCTTTCATCAATTGACTTCCAGATCAATGACCCTTTCAAAGACAGCTCTTGCGCAGCCTCCCAGGTGGTGGCAAGTTGGTTGATAACTATCACAGTGCAAAGATGAAGGCACTGGGTCCTCGGGAGCTGCGTACCTTGTCTCGAGCTGCGAAGGATGCTACAACCGGCAAGATGACAGGTGGGACTGCTTTTGAGCGCTCCGGAAATCAGAATTCTGTGGGAGGAGCACGGGCGTACACCTTGAGCTTGGGCTATGAGCGACAGACGCAGCTTGTTGCACCTTCTAGGGGTAACAAGTGGTCGCCTGAGCTTGGCATGACCAAGGGTCTTAAGATGTCCAAAGAGATTCATGAGGTACATGCCCAATATGTTTCTGTAATTATATGATACTAATGCTGTCATATTCAGACGGCTATGGCCATTGCCAGTGCAGGCTACATCCTCCTCCCCAAAGATCAACAAGATATTATGGAGCTCCAAGCGGAGCTTGTAAATGCCCCTGCTCTTGGTGTGGAGTCAAATAAACACTTTGGAAACGGCCAGTGGAACGTAGCAGCTGCAACAACAAAAGAAGCAGGTCAGTATTTCTATTGCGTCTTTTGGGATGTTGACTTACAACTATCAAAGCCGGTATCAAAATATCGGACCTACTTACCTTTGGTTATCGGCACAAGGACCAATTTGACGCTGCCGGTGCCCCCACGGGCATGGTCTCGTCGCCTGACATGCCAGACGACTATGACCAAGGATTGTTCCATCTCGTCGAGTTTGGTGTTTACGCCAAGCTTGAGGAGACACAGGTCATGTACTTCAGTGGCTTGCGCTGGCATGGTGGGACGCAGCCATGTGCCCCTGAAGGTCAAGACGTCGTCCCCTGGGCTTACCGTTGTGTTACGGTCTGCTATCCACCTAGTGTCATCCAGAACAACCACGGCATCACTGCTCTCGCCACTCTGCGATCGATGGATGCTTCTAAAGGCAAGGACAAAGATACTTCCAAAGCCAAGGATGGTGATGGGAAGGCGCATCACGGCATGTTGACACTTGACATGGCGGTGAAAAATAAGTACGTGTTCCATCTGATTTAATAGCTCTTCGATCTCAACCCTGCTTAGTCCGGAACCCTGCTTAGTCCGGAAGATCGCCAGCATTCAGGTTGGTCTAACCATGCAACTTGGGCGGCCGATGGACACATCATCATGAAGGACGAGTCACTTCTGGAATTCGTATCTCGGGCAATGTATCTCTTGCTCGTCTTTGTCTTGGCCCAGCTGCCGTTCGACGCCTTCATCGACCCCGACATTTTCTTTAGCTCTATTACTATGAAGTCCGGTGATACTGTCATCGCTGCTAAGCCCTGGAAATTGGCACCGGTCTTAAATAGTGCGTCTGCAATGCTCTATGTGTCTGCTTACTTTCTGACATAACTTCCAAGATCCTACACATCCATGCGCAGTTGCTCGTCGCAATGCAGCCGCAGCATGTAAGGCCCACGACGCCAAATGTGGTGATTTCATACCCCACTGCCACTTGGAGAATTCCAATCTCAAGAAACTCCAAATCTTCTCGGAACTCCCTCCAGAATCAGCTAAACATGGTGGGCGACCACCGGCATATGCTTATAACCGACGTACGTGTTTTCTCCTCATAATTGCACTCAGACTTACTGTTTGGACAGACCCTGATGACGATGATGTGCCGGCTGCTGATGCTGAAGCAGAAGCAGAAGCGACTGGCACAACAAGTGATGACGACGGTCCGGTTCCTACTAGTTCTGCACGACACGTAGCTGGTGCGTTATTTTATTTGCATTTGCAAGTTTGTGGCACTTATAGTAGTAAATGTTTAGCTATACCTACACCCCGCCTCATTGGACGCAACGATACCGCCAGCATGATAAAGGTTTTGGCGAAGGGGAAGTCCACCACAAAACATAAAGTCCAGTACGTTGGCGCGAAACGGCCGCGGCGTCGTATGGTAGGTGGTGGTTCACCCAAACACACCACTCATACTCGCAAACGCACACATCGGGTTATCTTGGATGATGAAGATGAGGAAGATGAATTGGAAGAGGATGATGAGCAGGACGTGGGCACTTCGCGGCGCAGTAAGCAAAGGCGGATCCATGACTCGGAACCAGATACATCTGATGAAGGTTCTTACCATGTCACTTGATTTCTGTTCTATATTGACAATACACAGACTCTTCTTGTTACTCTATAGAGCACTTGCATGGAGTTGCTTCGTCACTATCGACATCAGCTGTTCCAAGGACTTCAAGTATAAGATTGAAGGCGCAGGCTATTGTGGACCCTTGGGGTAATCCCTTGAACATCGTCTATGACGAAGTACTAGAGCTGTCTCGTACGCCGGTTCGCTCGGATGGTATGGTTACCCACATCATTGTAATTATTATTCTAATAATGCATTATTCCCAGCCTTTAGCGTGTTCGCATCAACGCCACTTGTTGATGAAGCTGCCGCTGTTGTATCAGCTTCACAAGCTGTGCAAGCACACAACACGCAATTCACCGCTCACCAGGCTGCCAAGCTACTAATTCAAGCCCAACATGAGATCAGCTCATCACGTTGGGCTGATAGCAACATATTCGCAGCTATCACCGGAGCTTGGCAAGGGTGGAAAACTCTGACCACCCTTCAATCCGCTCGAGAACTTGACATTCGGCAGATCAGGGCACTACAGATGGAGCACCACGCTAGCCTGTACACTTGGCTCGAGTCACTGTGCCTAAACTACACACAGGCCATTGGTGCAGTACCAGAAGACGGCATGTCGCGGTTAGTAGAGAAGATCTCTACGGTCATTATGTTGCGATCTCCTGCAATCCTCATTCCCTCCGATTACCACGAATCCTTCCCCAACGAGCCGTACCGCCTCTCCCTACCGTCAAGCCAAAATGATCCACTCGGCAGCACCCCATTCATTCATCAACGACGTGTCTTTAACGTTATGGTGGACATCCTCGCTCACTGGCTTGGATATCCAACAGGCGAAGCTTCTCGTCTGCAGGCCTGGCTCGTGACCGCCATGGCTCAGCTTGGTGGCCTAGACATTTTGTACACAGACAGTGCTTTCGACCTCTACACTTGCCTTGCTGGGAAAGTTCTACGTGTGCGCCATATTCCCAAGTGGCTCACACCTCTCGCGCTTGTGCCTTTCATTGCTGGGCTCGATCTCCAATCAATCATTACATCCAGCTCTCCTGTCGCACAGACTATCCAACTCATAGCACAGGTCACACGATCGGTCTCATCTGGTACACCTGTGACTCTCTCCCAAGATCAGCGGGCACTTCTACATGTGGGAGTAACCTCCAATATCCACGCAGAGACATCACCGGTTGCGATGGATGTGGCCCGAGTAGATGACAGTGGCGCAGACGGTTCTAGCTCTGAACCTGCGGATTCAGACAACCACTCTGATCGAGCACCATCCACAGACACTGGTGTACCAACAACATTAGCACCGCCATCCCATCCTCCCCCTGCTGCTCATACCCAGGCTGTGCTTCTACGGGTAGTTGCGGTTCTTAGAATCATGGAGTATCTTATCGATTCACCAACCGAATATGGCAAAGCGAAGGCCCCCATCCCACATCACCTTTCCAAAGCCAACCGCAGCCTCCTCGAATTTGCATCTGAAAACTTGGACAAGTATCTTCCATTCCGCGAGAGGGCACCTGCGGTCAAGCGTGCGAGGACCATTGTTGGTCCATACGCTCCTGCACATGTACGGACTCGTGAGGGGTTCTTCAGTGCGCTGGTGTTCCGGTCCATCCTTTATGGCGCCAAGTACATGTTCAACCATCCTTTCATCTTCCAGAATGATACCAAGCTCGTCAATGACTACGCAACAATGCCCTTTGACTCCGAGGCCCTCAAAAAGAAATACTTCATTGATAACAATATCTATGGCGCCACCAATCGTGAAGTCCGGCCGGTCTCTGTGCTCTGGACTGCTACTGCGAAGGATATCCCTTTCAACTTCACCACCACTGGTCCAAATGCTCCACTCATTCCATTCTCAGCATTCCGCGATAAAGTCAGACGCATGGAGACTATGCGTGTGTACCCACAGTGTGGGGACCTGACCAGTTACCTGGTGACGGCGGACTATGTCTATGCGGGTGTCGTTATTATGCCTACTGTGGATGAGATGGGGGCACTCATCCATGATCTTGGAAAGGGAGCCCTTATCGGCCTTCGAAAGATGGGCCTTGTCTACGTTCACCCGACCATCAAGAAGTTCACAGCAAGAAACAAACCACCTGTCATAGAGGTTGTAGAGGCGTTCCGTACCTTCTTCAATTTTGTTTCATCTGCTCTTACTTCTGCAGAACAGGCTCATATGGGATGGGACGTCATTGTAGCTGAGCACTTTCTGTGCAAGATTTCTCGTTTCCACAATGGGCGCGTACTCGACTTGAGCTAGGTTATTTGTGCTATACATTCTCTCTATGCATATGTTTCATATCACAGATATCTTGCTGCTTGCATTTATGGTTGAATGAAATCTTCTTGCCAACAGGTCATTCAAAGAGATTCCAGCTATTACCATCCGATTGGACGTGTAACTTTCTGACAGTGCGTCAACTTGGGCTAGTTGCGTTCTCTATGAGTTGGAATATATTCTCACTGCGCAGCAATCTTTCAGTATACCAAGTCTACATCAAGGGTAAGTGGACTTATGCCCTACAAATCTGTATGCTGATAAGACTCCAATTATGCTGATAAGACTCCGATAGATTTCCCATGACGTGCTACACAAATACAGGACTATTCTCCTTGTCCTGCGCCAGTGATAACCCTGCCATGTCCTGCTCAACCGCCATCGAGGAACTACCATCTGTGAAAGAGCCAGCAGTCTTTGCACGTTTGACCGTTACAGCTGCATAGCCTATCCTTCGCTTCGGCACTGCTGGGATGTGCTCCATAAACGTACGTTGCACATGAGCATGCATAGATGACTGGAATGCCTGAAGACATATATTAGGGAAGATGAAGCGAATAGTGATAAGACAACATACCTCCTGGACATTACGATCAAGTATGACGATTGACCTCAGTTTGCAGGCGAGTTGATGCTGACCCTTTTTGCCCCACAGAGGCACGGATGTGAAAGCAACCTGGAGCTGTACGATTTGTCCAATGCGGATAACAGCTGGATCAATCAGATGATAGACGGCTTTGTTATTCCTGTATGCTTAGGTGAGTACCAGGGGGGAAAGAAACGGTGACAACAGCTTACTCAGTATGTTGCGCCTCATAGTACAACACATGATTGTCTTCAAGATGAACGCCCACCGATGATGTGGTCTTTGAGAGGATCCCTTGAGGGTCGACGTCTTTGGAGAATGGGACAGCATGTTGACCTTTCGCGAACGCATGAGGTGTCACATAGCGAGTCGCAAAGTCAAGGCTCGGCCATTCTCCAATGGCTGACGGAGACCACTCTTGTAAAGCGCCAACCTTGTAAAGGGATGCAATCTTGCTCTCAAGAGTCTTTATGCCACGAATGGACAAGTCAAAGACATGGGAGCCCAAACCACATATCTTGACAGACTGCTTGGCCCAGGCTGGCTTCGGCATGACTCTGATCATACGGTGTAAGCATTACTGAAATCAATTGTAGTTGACACACGTACTGATTTTTCTCAGTGACCGGCGGCAAGTCAAAGTCCATAAGGACACCCTGCACTTCAAAGACGGCCTCGTACGTCTCTCCTGTTGCTTCCTTCTGCAAGATGTAGGCAATGTCGGTGCCGTTCCTGGTATAGATAAGTCCAGGTACTTCACTCCCCTATGGTACATCAATAACAAAGAACATAGGGAATCCGGTCATAATACGCACAGCTGTAAGTTGCTCTGCAGGGTTGCGGTGAGCATGGAAGTCTGCCAGCATAGCATGGACATGTTTCGCTGTACTGACGTGTTAGAAAGTAGATGTGATGAAAGAGACATGACGCACAACAGTCGGGATCAGATAGGAACGCAGTCAAGTTATTGGAGGACATGGTGATCAACGTGTGCAATCTAGTATGAGCGAAAGGAGTCGAGGGGGGAAAGATGGATGCGGTGGACGTTAAGTCCTTTCCGAAGATGTGCTCCACACTGACAATTCAAAGACAGGGCTACACCGTGCATTTCGGACGTTCCAGGCATCGGCGGCCGGTTTACGGATATATTGTTACGCGCATTGCGTGTGCAGGTATTCACTTTTCTTTGGGTACCTGACAACTGTGTTTCAGTTTGCCAATGCTTGAACTGCCATCCCATCTCACGACGAGCAGTTCGATTCAAACCAGCTGAGATCTCATCTGTTGCCTTCTCCGTGTCGGACACATCCCGCTTTGTCTCTGCAGGCATAGACATATGCCGGTATCTTGCCTGGTCCTGCTTCTAAGCACCGACTATATGAATACTCCGGTCCATGGTTTGTACCCCACATCCATAACCGACAAGATCTGAGGGTGTGGTTCCTTCCAAGTCACCGGTATGCAATCTCGCGTGACAAATGCTGCTCGCTTGCTGGTACTACTAGCTTGGCTTGCATTCTGCCCTTTGTATTTCCTGCTATCTGAACTTCTTACTTGTCACTAATAATTGCTTGATTTGGGAGGCTGCGATGGTGATATGGTATACAAAGAGGCTTTTAGCTTTATGATGCTTCTACTGATGCACGCCCGGCCTGCGAAGCACTGTCTTGGTACCTGGACAGGGTTAAAGTGACGCGTATGTGCCCACATCCGTAGAACCTTCGTCAATGCTGCCGATCCGGTCATATCGGCCATCGTATCCCTGAGACAGCGCGTACGTGTTTGTCTCCCTGTAACGCGTCGGTCTCCTGACCGCGTTGACAGCGCTTAACTCCTGTCCATGTTATCGGCCGTCGGTTCCCTGACCGAAATTGGGACAGCGCCTACACGTTGGTGGCTCTAGGACGTGTCAGTCTTCTGACCGCGTAGGTAAGGCGCTTACTACATCCCATTGCATTGCCTTTCTCTGCAGTGTTACTTCGCCGTCCACCCCAAATCGCAGATACACTAGACTCGGCTGAAGAACTCTCCGGTTGGCAACACTCAGGGATACTCTCTGCCGTACTAATTGCACTAGCAGTGTGCACCCGGGGGCCTCCCCCAACAGATTCACATCTCTTTTACAGATACCTACAGCCCTTGCCTGCGTAATATTTGCGTAGTAAGCTTCCTGGTCACAAAGCCAGCTCAATTTTTCTCCAAGTCGAGGTTCTCACAGACAATACTGCGCGTCTGCCTTTCCAGCATAAAAGGGAGCATTGGCATGCGTAGAGAGCCAGTTTGCCCCCCACACGCAGACTACCTACTTTCCTACTCACTCGCCTACTCCTGCTCTTTCCCCTTCAGCACCTCATCGCTCATATACCATGGCCCCCGTTAAATCCGCTAAAATCTCCAAAGTCACTGGTCGCATGGCAGCGCAGCCCTTCCTTGGACGCACCACACGGCAAGTATTGCTAGAGTTGTATATTGCTTTCTGCCTTGACTAATCATCTCTTCTAACATAGTGCAATGCTTGCTGCCTCTGCAGCGTCAGGGGCGCCTGCACCACCCAAGCTGTCTGTCATGGTTTCGAAGCTGGCTAAGTCTAAGGCTCAAAGTGCCACCGCGGCTACGCCTTCCGTTATCGAGCTCTCGGATGACGAGAAGCCGGATTATATGGTGCAAAGGTGTGCTAATCGATACTCTGCAACTCTCATTATCTGATGTGCCCCTAGCTCCTCATCCGACGATGAGGGCTTTGTTCTGCTATCCACTCCAACTGTCAAGCGCGGTGTCAAAAAGCAGTCCATCGTGCCTGCAAGGTCTGTTTTCATAAGTATATATATGTTTGATATGCTGATATACTTGTATAGGCGCATCAAGAAGCCCACAGTGACACCTGCACAGGACGATGCTCTCATAGATGCAGACAACGCTGCTTTGCAGAAGTTGACTCCCCAGTGCGTGTATTTTCTATTTCACATATGCCTCGCAACTGATCTGGGATTAGGGCCCTGGAGGGGAAGTCTGCTGTTCCAGGAGCGCCGCGCAAAGCCAAGACTAAGGTTGCAGAGCCTGCCAAGCTTCTGTATGTCTTCTTTATTGCGCATATGCAGTGCCAGCAACTGATACACATATTGTAGGAGCCCATTTTTGCTGGCGCCAAGGTCTCTTCAGTCCAAGGAGACTCTGAAGGATCGCATGGGCGTTCGGTGGGTTGTCTTCAATGTATCAATTGACGACAACATAGATTCACATTCCATGCAGTACGGGAGGACAACCGAAGGGCAAAAAACAGAGCAGCCTGTTTATCGACAACATGGCGGAAGAGTCTGACAACGTCAAAGATGGTCTGACTGACATTGAATTTTCTGACCTCGATGGGTCCGACTTTGAAGGCTTTGACTTCATAGCTTCGAGTGACGACGTGTATGTTGCCTGCATCATTACATTTTCTATATGACTAACTCTTTATGTTCTCAGCTTTGGGCCCCAGGTCCATTTCAAGAACAAGGAAGATAGGGACTTGTCGCCGGTGTACGTTGTGCAAACCTCTACATGCATACCTGACTAATATTGTCTTCCAGTAAAAAGCGCTATCCCAAGACACCCTCGCGTAGTCAAGTGGGGTCTTCCAGTGCTTCCAAGCTGGCGCCAGAAGCTATCCCAGACACTGAGGATGAGGATGAAGCAACTCACAAGAAGTTTGTGCTGGAGCAGGTGCGCAAGGCCAAAGTCAACGGAAAGAAGAAGGCGGTTGTCCCAACGTGTGTTCTGTCCCTCTGGCATACAATTGACGCTGACACCATGGAAACTCCAGCATGCATTCATCGCCAACGCCTGCTGGACCTCCTGCTAACCCTCCATCACCGATCTCACCTTATACTGCTTGGTCGTCTAGTCCATTCGACCCGGCTCAGGCCCCATTCCTCTCCCCAACCTCAGATGTCTTCAAGCCGAACAGTACCTCATCTTCGTCGACTGCGCTATCCTTAAGCATCGACAATCCGCCTGACATGTTGGTCACAATTGCACCTCAGCAGTCTACTATTGCGCCTCTGCAGCCTACAACAACCGCTGGCATATCTTCTGGTACCGCTGAGGATCAAGATGATGGGTAAGTGTCACCTTCGCTAATGTTAAGTTGATCTGACATCTTATTTAGAATGAGTTGGATGAAAGACGATGAAGTCTCGCGGAGAGAAGACCTTGAGTCCGATTTGAGCTACAAACACCTGCTCCCACTCCTGTACGTCCTTCATCTTCTACTATAGTGACTACTGGATCTAATACATCTCTTTAGTAATGTGGCGATGAATCAGACTGGCAATATTGCGACAGCCTCTCTCATTGTTTTCAAGCGGGACGATGAGTATGGGCAGAACCTCAGTTACAGGTATGTGCAAAGCCTACTTCATTGATGTTTGTGCTTACAGATTTCTCAGTTCAATTTGCGACTACATCGGTCTGGGTTCTGATGACGCCGCCAATATCCATCGCCCAGTTCGCATTTTGGACACATCACAGATTGCGATGGTGCCTATAAATCATCGAGCAGGCCAAGAGTCTTTTGGATTGATCAATTCAGAGACGAGGCAGACCATCATCTTCGAGATGCAAATCTTTGTTGACGGGTCTTATCTGTGCGGGGATGGACAAATTGTTGGCTTTGCGGCTGCAGCCAAGTCCCAGCGAGGCATCGAAGGCTTTCCCATTGGTGGGGAGGCAGAGCGCATATTCGCTATGCTTGGGCTTCTCCTGGGGTGCCGCAACATGGTCTATTGGAGCACTCCCACTGGTGCTATCAAGTTCACCACTGCGATGGGCAGTGTTGATCGCCCATCCCAGTCCAAGCGCATTGGTGAATATCTCGAAATCTAACACTTCACTGTCTTACTGATATACTCTTTTTAATAGTGACTACCAATCGTACAGTCACCAAAAAGGCTGTTGGAAGCAGCACCAATAATCTGATGGACTCTCGCATCTCCCGCAATGCACTCAAGGCTACTGACGATGGTGAGCGTCTCCTACTGAAGGCTTTTGGATATGTCTGATATTTATATATAGTGCCTGTATTTGATGCTCGCCGGCACTTCTACAACCCCACCGATGGTACCTCCCGTCCAAATGTGTGGCCTCAGACCATTGCACGGCAGAAAGGCCCAGAGATGCCTTGTCCACTCTGGCAGGGTGAGGTTCCCAGGGAGGCGCTCATCAGTGTTCTCTTCACAGCCAACAAATTCAAGCGGAGTGATGGACAGTGGGGCTTGGGCTTTAGCATTGTGGGTGCCAACGTCATGGCCACGGTAGGGGGCTATGTGTAGTGTAGACAGCCGGTGATATTTGTTCCGAAATGCGTACTATTCATTGTTGTTTGCCTTGTCATTTGTCATATATTGTGTCTTGAGGGCAATGTTTCATTGAATATTCTATAGAAGAAGGCTCAAACAAGAATGGTGCAATGAGAAGCACATGGTTATTGGCTATGCAATGCCGGATAACAATCGCAACGTGTATGGAGACAAGATATTCATGGTAAATACAATATTTAAGACAGGATTATGACAGAGTCCCCTGTTATTGGATGCGCTGCAGGGTTTACATCTAACGGTAGAAGGGGGAACTGAAGCCTACAAATGCAAGAATTTGTGGATGGGCACCAGAACGTAACGAGCTGTGGATCCATAACCAATTCGTCACTCTGCGGAATTCCCTCCTCAGACAGATAAGTGAATATAATATAATCAATGCCGATTTCATCAAGGCGAATGAGGATTGGGTACCGTTGCGGCAAAGCTAAGTCCATGCTGGAACTGGTAGATGGATAAGTGCGATAAAGCAGGCCAGGGCGGAGGTGCAAATAGCGAGGTGGCGGCGCCACGTATAAGATCTTGTCATGCTCTCGCATGCGCACCCGACGATCTGCTGCATTCGTAATGTCCATACTCTGGTCTTGTGCAACATAGATGACGGCTGCAAGTTCTCTGTACTGTAATAGGGTTAGAGGACTATTAGTGATGAGCATATTCTGACTAACCCTGTAAGGCATGTCAGCATATGTATCGCTCTCTGAGCTATAGGGCGTCATACATATCAAAGGATATCTCCTGGGTCTGCCCCTGCCGTGGAATGAAATCCTCTCCCGCCCATCTCCATACTTCTCTGTGACTGAAGTCAGATGTAGTACGAACAATACGAAAATTTCCTCGCACCTATTATCGATCACTGCAATATGCCCACCTGGCAGCTGAAATATGTGGGCATCCTCCACGCGACATGCCGTCACACTAGAGTAGATGCGTCGAAGAGCACAAAGTTCCTCCATGACTGCAAGAAACCAGAAGGGAAGAGGGAAATGACTGCAAGGCTATCTGAAGGGAATGGGGAAGAGGTCCGGCAATCACCGGCAATCACCGGCAATCACCGTGGCTTATTAAGATGAAAATTTCCAGTGGTGTCACTTCGAACTGAACCATCACCATGGGACGTCCTCTGCAACTATTGCGCAATGCATACATATCTATCACACTGTCTATATCACAAAGAACACTAGCTAAAGAGCATATTGCAGTCAAAGGACTTATGTGGCAAAGGCTAATAGATAAAGTAATATGTTACGCAATCATTGGCATATTCCTTTTCTATCTATGGAAATATGCCGATCTGTTCTGTGACAGAATTTTCATTCTGGAAGAGACAAGGCAGACCTTGATTGGCGGTGGAAAGAAAAAGCCACTATGGATGCTGAGTGAGCTTGTTCAATATCAAATTGATGTATCAACCGATGAATTCCATCAGCTGTCCCAATTTGAATTCTGTGGCCACGGTACAAATGTTAGATTACCACAGAAAAATGAAGGTAACATTCAGTGGATACTGTGTAAGATGCCATTAGCAGAGTTGACTCGGCTAGACAAACACGAATTAATTGAAATATGTGCGCTACATGATTTGATTATTAAATGGAATGACAGGATAAACAAAATATATGATTTAATGGAGGGCCACATGTTAAATACAGATATGTGTACAGCATGTAAACATGCAACTACCCTTTTCAAATTCAATGGTGTTGATAAACCCAAGGTAACGAGAGTAAAAAAAGCTAAAGAATTGCAAGTCCGGCCATCCCCTATAGCACTTTTCCCTCCAAAACCGCCCTCCGCATCTCTGCGTCATAAAATTATAACAAATTATTGTAATGCAATTGACAAGGAAAACTTGTTGGAAGAAGGATGTGCGGTATGTGGAACACTGACGCTATCTAAGTCAATGACGCCCCTAGAAGAAGCAGATTTTCAACGTAATCTTCTTGTGAACACAAATAGCATATACCCTGTGACCCGGAAGGAACGCAAGTTAGTAAATGACCCAATTCTAGTAGAAGATGGTCCAATTCTTGATAAGGCATGCTCAAAGATATGTAAACCATGCTTGGATGTATTGGAGAAAGGAAAGATTCCTTCACAGGCTTTAGCAAATGGCAATTGGATTGGGGAGGTCCCACCACAGTTGCAGGGTTTGTCATTTACAGAAAAGATGCTTATTGCAAGAGTATGTCGAAATGGATGTGTTATCAAAGTTCAAGCCTCTGGTCAATACAAAATGGTTGCAAATGCAGTATTTTATGGAATGCCTATGCCGCGAATATACAATGTCTTGCCCCCTCGAGCAGATGAACTAGATGATGTGATGGCATTTGTATATATTGGACCCACCCGTCCTACAACTCGAGAGCATCGGAGAACTCCATTCCTTGTTCGGAGAAATAAAGTAGCCATTGCTCTTGAATGGCTCAAAGTCAATCATGCAGACTATGCAGACCTTAATATCTCATATGACAATCTTGCAACCTACTCTGAAGATGCACCTCCAGTTATCATAGATTATCGTCTGCCTCCATCACAAAAAGACTCTGAAGACAAGGCGGTAAACAAGTCTGCGGAAGATGAAGAAGGTACAGCTGAAGGAGAATGTCCATTCATTCTACATACACTAACAGGTGCTGACCTTGAAAAGAAATCTGGCACACAGTTAAAAGCCCTTGCACTTCAGTATATAAAATCACAAAATGGATATGCACTTGGCCTAGGGCATAATGATATGCCAGAGAGCACATATGATAATCCTCAACTATATCCACAAGCCTTTCCCTGGCTCTTCCCTTATGGTCTTGGCGGCATTGGAAATGAGAATGGATATTCAAAAATTAGCGATAGCGTACGAAAACGGGCACTGTTGATGTATCATGACAAGCGCTTTCAATTAGAGCCTCTGTTCCCTCTGATTGCATTTAATCATGAACAAATCAAAAGATCCAATACTGGGGGGTATCTGTTGACACAAAAAGCAACATTTCCAGATATTGCTAGACGTTTACTTAGTGTGAATGAAGTTGTACTTAATGATATGATTCAGCGGATGGTGGAAGGGGAATTTGAAACTGCTAATGGAGAGGCAGAGAAAGAGTGCTTTGCAATTATCAATGATTTGGACCATGTAGCTCAGCACGTACAAGGCTCGCGAACAAATAACAAGTATAAGCGCAATGAACTTTGGGCTCTTATGAGCTATATTGGGGCTCCAACATGGTTCATCACATTTGCACCTACAGATTCTAAACATCCTATTGCACTATATTTTGCTGATCAAGATGTACATATTTATCCCAAGGTATATACTGCAAGTGAACGATATCGCTTGATTGCCAACAACCCTGTGTCAGGAGCACGCTTTTTCAAATTCATGGTAGAGACTTTTATCAAGGTTGTACTAGGTGTAGGTGCAGACCATGATGGCTTGTTTGGTAAAACAGCTGCCTACTATGGTACCGTGGAGCAGCAGGGAAGACTGACTTTGCATCTCCACATGCTCTTATGGATTCAAAATGCAATGACCCCACAGGAGGTAAGGGATCGGATTGTAGCTGGTGATTCTGAATTTCAAAGACAGTTGGTAGAGTATTTAGAAGGCTCACATCAGGGTGAGTTCATCAATGGAACTCTAAATGATGTCCATAGTCAAATTCAAGACAATTTAGAAAGAGGTGATATTGGCTTGGATCCCACTTGCACCCTGCCAGAGCACCCACCTAAGATATGCTCCAACCACACAACATCGGAAAGTGACAAATGTGAATATTGCTCTGCAAATAAATCATGGTGGATGTGCATGTGGGAGACAGCCAATGAACTGATCTTTCGCTCCAATCGTCATAAATGCCATGCAGGTTGCACAAGCAAAAAGTATCCATCATGTAAATCACGTTTCCCTCGCGATGTACATGCTGAGACGTCGGTAGACATGAGTACAGGTGCAATTGAAGTGAAACATGGAGAGGCCTGGCTGAACACATTCAATCCTACACTAACTTATCTTATTCGATGCAACTCTGATGTTACTAGTCTTCTGTCTGGAACTGCTATTAAATCTGTTATAGCATATGTTACAGACTACATAACCAAGACACCTTTAAAAACGCATGTCATGTTAGAGGCCATCAAATCAGTCTTCAATCGCAACTCTGAGTTTCTTAGTGGTACTGCAAGTCAGATGGAAAAGGCTCGCAAGATTATGGTTCAGGTAGTAAACTCTATGACTACTAAGATGGAAATAGGTGGCCCCATGGCATCTCTTTATGTGTTAGGTCATCCTGACCACTACACCAGTCACAAATTCAAGACATTCTATTGGCGACCATATATCAATGAAGTTAAAAGATATTGGAATTCTCTGGAGCCTGAAGAGGAGAACAGCGATCGTGTTGTAATAAATAAAGTAAAGGGTAAAATTGTTGCATTGACCACAGTAGATGATTTTACCAAGCGCCCAGTAGACTATGAGTCTATGACCCTCTATGATTGGTGTCGCTTTGCTACCAAGTTCAAGATTCCCAAAGGGAAAAAGACAGGTAAACAAGAAGTACTTCAGAATGATAATCCTAACAATCAAGATTATATGATAGATATAAATCAGGACCTAGATCATGACATACAGCTTGGTGGCGGAGATAATGACCACATGGTTATTCATATTGAAAGTGATACCGAAAAGACAATTATTGATAGTGATGATGAAATGGATATTGATCAAGATGATATAAGCACAGTTGTAAATGATTCAGATGATGAAGACTATGAAATGAGCACTGATAATACAAAAGCTGATGACAGTTCATCTGACTATATGCAGGGCAGGCCCAAGCAAGGGAAGAAGGAAAAGGTCCCAAAAGAAAAGAAGCCAAAACAGTATCCTCAATTTTTGGAAGCACATCCTCAATCTGAAACACATAGCATTCGCTTGGCATCTGAGGATGAGCCCATTGTGCCCAACTTTGTTGGAGGAACTCTACCTAGAAAGGACAAAGGAAATTATGAAGACTACTGTTTAACTATGCTTACCTTATTTAAGCCTTGGCGTATAGGCTCTGATTTGAAAACTGATAGTCAAACTTGGCAGGAGGCATTTGATACATATACCTTTACACCACGACAGCTTGAGTTGATGAAATTCTTCCATATACGGTATGAATGTAACGATGCACGAGATGACTTTCATGCTCAACGCAAGGCAGCAGAGAAGGAGAATAGAAAAATGAGTATGAATTCTATCTTTGGTCAGTTTCAGGATGACTTAGATGCACAATATAGCGAGGATCGCAATACAGATGAAGTGCTCAATGACAAGGAGCTTGAATGGCTGAGTACTCAATTTGATGAAATAAGTGGAAAAACTGCAAATAAAGTAATACAAATGGCTGAAATTGAACAAGTTCTGCAGAATGGAGGATGGGCTGCAGCTGACAAAGAAAATGGATGGAGTATTGAAACTGATATCACAAATGGAGATATTATGACAGGAAAGCAATGGAAGGATGTACTAGCAGATAAGAAAAAAGAAATCCTAGATAAGAAGCAGGCACAGTACCACCAAGTAGGAAAGGAAAATGAACCATCTGCTAATGGCATACCAAAGCCATATAATGTTAATGAAGTCAAAGTTGTAGATCGCGAGTTCTTGTACAAGACGTTTAAAGCTGTCAGTCAAGAAGATACGCAGCTCATTGACGAGGTGGCCCAAGAATATACACTCAATGAAGAACAAGAACGAGCTTATCGAATCATAGCAAACCACTCTGTTGACATATTTGCTGAACAACTGAAAATGCATATTGGAGGTATGGCAGGTACAGGTAAATCCCAGGTTATAAAGGCTCTCATGGCGCTCTTTGACAGACAAAAACGTAGTTTTGTATTTTTGATAATGGCTCCTACTGGTACAGCAGCTGCCTTGGTGTCAGGGTCAACTTATCATTCAATTCTTGGCTTCCGAGGAGGAGGAGAAGGATCTGGATCTGGTGTAAGTGAAGCAGCAACTACCTTGGCAAACATCCGTGAGCGGTTGAAAAGTGTCAAATATGTATTCTTAGATGAGGTCTCAATGATTGACTGTGGTGACTTCTATCATATCAGTGCACAAATGAGTCTTGCTCTACAAAGTGATGATCAAGCCTTTGGTGGCAAGAATATGATTTTTGCTGGTGACTTTGCACAATTGCCCCCTATTCAAACAAAAGGGCCTGCACTATATAGCCACAATGTCTCTACTATTCTAGGAACCACTAATGGCTTTAGAGAGCAACAAAGGACAATTGGCAAGGCTTTATGGCATCAAGCAACAGTTGTTGTCCTCTTGCGACAGAATATGCGACAACGCTCACAGACAGAGAGAGATGCACAGTTCCGCGTAGCATTGGAAAATATGCGTTACAAATCATGTACTCCACAAGACATTGCTCTTCTGCGATCTAGAATTAAAGGGCCCCAAAATCCAGATGTTGATCCAAATCATCCAAACTTTCGCTTTGTATCTGTAATTACTGCTTTTAACTCTCAACGTGACCAAATTAATACGACAATGTCAGATCGCTTTGCTCAAGAAACAGATCAAGTTTTGAAGCCTTTTTATAGTGTCGATAAATGGAAGTCTAGAGAGCCTACCACTGTCAAATCTCAAGGCAGGCAACTTGATCCCAAGCGAAAGTCAAATGTTGTTCCTCCTGACATGCAAGCAAAGCTTCACAGTCTACCTCATGGTGTTACAATGAACATTCCGGGTGTTCTCAAGCTTTGTCATGGATTACCTGTCATGATAAAGCGCAACGAAGCAACTGAAGTATGTGTTACCAATGGTGCAGAAGGAACTGTTGTAGGTTGGCAATCCCATGCACTAGATGATAACAGAGAAACTCTGGATGTTGTATTTGTAAAGTTGACAAAGCCACCAACCAATGTTCACCTTGAAGGTCTGCCAGAGAATGTTGTGCCACTGTCCAAACAATCTATACCTATTAAATGCAATACTCCTAATGACGGCAATGTCTTCATCTCTAGAGACCAGGTCCCTATTGTGCCCAATTTTGCTATGACAGACTATGCATCACAGGGAAGAACACGTCCCTTTAATGTTGTTGACCCATTCAGGTGTCGTACCCACTACTCTATGTACACCTGTCTCTCAAGAAGTGCAAACTTGGATGGCACTATTCTAATGCGTGACTTTTCCACAGCCATTATAACAGGGGGTCTTCCTGGCCATGTGCGCCAGGAGTTCAGAGAGTTAGAAATATTGGATGAGATTACTCGGTTGCGCTATATAGGTGAACTTCCCAGTGATATCAATGCCTCCACACGTAGCACATTGATCAAGCAGTATAGAGCCTGGGTTGGAGCTGACCATGTGCCGGGCAATGTGCATTCTTCTATCAAGTGGTCCAAGTATAACCCATTGATAATACCAGAAGTGGGCGAAGATGCCCCATGGCAGCGAGTCACATCCAAGGGAAATAAAAGGTCAACGAACCCAAAACCAGCTGGACAGGGGACAAAGCGAAAATATGATGACACTGACCTTGGAAATGGTTTTGTCCCTGCAATAGGGACTCAGCCAGTAGCCCAACTTAATACTGATAATGGGCCTGCTCGCATTGTAAAAAGAAGAAAGGTTGTAGCTAATATAAGTTCAATTGCCATCTCAGGTAGAGAACGTAAGGGCTATATCTGGAATGCAGATACCTGGAGTTGTGCTTATGACAGTCTGCTCACAATCCTATTTCAAGTTTTCATAAGCCACAATCAAATATGGACTAGAGATGTTGCTTCAATAAATCCTTATATCACTTTGATATCTGAGGGATGGAATCAGATCATGACTGGACAGCCCCTCACTACTCTTGAACAGTCTCGTAATTCTCTCCAGGCTCAACTTCACCAAATGGATCCCAATGGATATCCAATGGATAATGCCAATGGTACTGATATTTATAGTCTCTGCCGTTTAATGCTGTCAAGTGACAAATACCTTTTTCATATTAAACACAAATGTACATCTTGCAATACTATTGCATCTGATAGACAATACAACACCCCCTTCTGGACCTTGGAGAAGGATGTCAGTCAGCCTGTGTCATCAGAATTAAACAAGCTATTAGAATTAAAGACTACCCGTCTCTGTCAATCATGCCAAAGACCTTTGGTAAAGATAACGGACTTGAGTGCCCATCCTCCTCCTCTAATCGGCATTGCTTTGCCTTATGCGGGTACAACAAAGTTGAAAATAAAACAGACTATGCATGTTGGCTGCAGCAATAACAAGGTCATGTACAAGCTGAAAGGTATTATTTATTTTGGGCATGCTCATTTTACTGCACGCATAATAGGAGACTCAGCTGAAACATGGTTTCATGATGGAATAACTACAGGTAGAGTGTGTATATCTGAGGAGAAATTGAATAGTATATCTGATATATATCAAACTAGAGGATACAAGGCATCTGTTTTAATCTATAGTACAGTATACAAAAATACAACTGTCCCTGCTTTAGCATCATAAGACAAGCCTTGATGTCTTATAATATCATACTTGAGGTACATAAGTAAGTACACCAGGCAGTCAGTTGTATATTGAATAGCCGAGCCCCCCCCCCCCCCCCCTACTAAACGATTAAGAGTAATCGTGCTGCCATGCGTGCATTGGCCCATTGACCCCAAGTTGTTTATCAACCGGTTGATCCCGCTGTTATACGCATTGGTCAGATTGTGCAGCTCCAGGTTGCATTCACTTCAGTGCCACTGTGGGGCAAGAAGGGTCAGTATCAACTCGCATGCAAACTAAGGTCACTTGTTATACTTGATCGTAATGTCCAAGAGGTGTGTCTGTTTATCTCTGGACCCTCTTTGTATTGCCTGATGTGGGTCACCAGGCATTTCAGTTATCTATGCATGCACATATGCAACGTACAGTGACAACGCGCATCCCGGCAGTGCCCAAACGGAGGGTTGGGTATGCCCCGACCATGGTCAAACGTGGAAAGACTAGAGATTCTTCCTCAGGTCGTAGTTCACCGATAGCAGTTGAGGATGATATGGCTGGGTTGTCGCTGGGGCAGGGCAAGGAGAACAATCCTGTATTTACATAGTATGCCTTGGTCAGTCCATTTGTGTATGGTCAGTTGTCAGTCTTATCAGAGAATGTTTGAACATCAAGGCGAAGCAACCATGTCACTATAATTCAAGCGCTAGACTGGCATGGAAGATAATCAACCTAGTCCTGTACAAACACAAGCAGTGGTGCTACCTACAATTGAAGATAGTCAAACATCCGACTTATCTTGCAGAGAAGGTGCTCTGCTGTGATCACATCCCATCCCATGTGTGCCTGCTCATCTGGCACCAGCCGTGCACTCATCTGACTGAAGAAGAATGCAAAGGCAGCTTGTACCCTGGCCTCACGTCCTGGGGCTTTGATATCTGTAGAAAGCCCATCGAGCAAGCCGAGCAACCGCAAGCCATTGCATGACCCCAAATTGATCTGGCTGATTGTGGAGCCCATAAGATCAACTGATGGCATCTCCACGAGACCCGTATAGACATAGTCCGCAGTCAAGAGATAGCCAATTAATGGGCCACACTGGGGGAAAATACGTTGCGCATAATTGTGTTCTCCCCTCTCCTTTTGAGTGACCTTTTTGTAGAACTCGTTGAATGGGATGGGGTTAACAGGGATGTTTTGTTTGAGAGGAAAGGGTAAATTGCGATGCTTGGCTGTTGCAGCCCACAGAACCGGAGCATCTGCAATGTCGCGAGAGGTGCAATTCCCATAGATGGTATTATTGACAAAGTACCCATGGTCAATGTTTCGAGTGCGAGACCAGGTGGCCAATTGCGATGGGAGGAGCCTTCCATTGGGAATGACTGTGAGTTGCTCAAAGAAGTAATCCGTTCCAAAGGTAAGGGTTCGGAAAACAAGTGCGCTGAAGAAGCCAACCCGTGTGCGCAGCCGTTCTGAAGTGAAGGGGCCCTCCGGTCTGCGGATACGTCGCATACTGGGTGCACGCTCTCGGAATGGCAAGAACTTGTCAAGATTGGTAGACACATGATGCAGAAGGCGAGTATCTGGGTCTTGTGAGGTGGCTGCAAACTGGAGGCTAGACCGATTGAAGACCACAGGTGCATCAATGAACTGGGCAAGGAGACGAAGAACTCTTGCCACCTCATTCAATTTGCGATGAACCACAGGCAACATCGTTGCAGACAGGAGGCTAGAATTGCCTGTCACACTAGGTGCGGGGGATGGAGAAAGGGCAGAGAGGAGTGATGCACCGGCATGTGCGCCAGATGTTGGGTTCATGTCATGCAGTGAAACCCATGTACGAGCCTTGACAACCATGGCCTCCTCCTCCGGCAAGAGTTCATCAAAATTGGAGAAGGAATATCGTGCATGGAGATGTTGCATAGTATGCAGGATTGCAGAATTTTGGGAGGAAGCGATGCACATGGGATGGTATTTGAGAGATATGAAGAAGGGCAACAAATTGCTTGGGCCTGTGAGGGCTCGTCGCCAATTGAGCCCATCCCGCATGACATGCAGATAGAGCTTGTATGTGTCACCAAGGAGAAGGACCGGCATGCCAAATAGCGCAGTTAGACCGCCGAGCAGCCAACTCTGCGCCAAAGAACGGTTGCCCTCTGGGAAGTTGACCCATTGCCGTAAGACAAGGAATAGCATATCATAAAGCCTTTTCTGTTTTGCGAAAGGCGATGAATCTGTAATGCATGGAGCGCGTGATGACATCGGCACAAGATACGGCTCTTTCGGGAAGGAAGGATGGAATGAGGAGGGATTAATGGTTTCGCCAACAATGCGGCCCTCCACGATACGCTGCAGTGCAAGAGCTAGACGTGTCAAGCCATCCTT
This sequence comes from Auriscalpium microsporum, assembly GCA_019914985.1. NCBI lineage: Eukaryota > Fungi > Basidiomycota > Agaricomycetes > Russulales > Auriscalpiaceae > Auriscalpium > Auriscalpium microsporum. Next base: position 160,221 of record JAHLMG010000031.1, read on the forward strand.
TGCCGAAAGCTTGTCTGGGAAGGAGTAACGAGCGCAAACAGACTCCAACCAGGTCCATAAGAGCACGTGGTTTAACATAAGCTGATAACGAGCATGAAGAGATTGCAAGTTTGCAACAGCAGAGTCCTTCCTCTTCAAGAACTTTGATGCCATGCCATGCCGATGACATGTCACGAACTGCAGACTCAGAGTGCCACGTATGAGAACCCAATCGAACTAGAGCGTCATGGAGAGGCTTTGTGGGGGCAGGTGTCGGTAATTTTGTGCACATTGACTTGAACGACACTAGCATGGTGTCAAGTTCAGCCCCCATAACATCCACAGAGAAGGCAGTGCTTGCTAAGAGGCATCTACATTAGTATCAATAACAATAAGGACAGATTCAACACACGCACGTATGCCAGGAAATGTAATATAGCGGTTGTGAAAGCTCCGCCCATCTGCAATCATCACATTCACTGTGAGACGGTTACGCCAAGTGTTGAGCATTCCATCTGATGCCTTCCATGAGAAGACCTCATCGCTTTCATGTGAACTGCCAGTAAGTGCTTCCAAGAGTGACGACCAGGACGAGGGATCAAAGGAAGATTGCGGTGTATCTTGCTGTTTGGATGTAGAGAGCTGCATATCTTGTAGATCCTGTTCCGCATCACTATTGACATCAATGTCCATTGCATCTTGAGATGGGATATCTATGTGTTTATATATTGGCTGCAATTCTATGTATGAAAGACTAACATCTTTGCGTACCATGCCCCCGTATCGTGCGCTGTCTGAGTGATGCCCGCCGGTCATCAGCAGCATTGTTTGAGGTCACTTGCACAACTGCAGTGCGCTTGCCAAGAACAGGGGGCGAGGTCGTTAGGACATTGCTTGCTGTCTTCTGTGATGTCTTGAAATCTTTTGCAAGTTGCGTCTGAGCACGAGTGTTTGGCTGTTTCTGTGGGACCGGTGAAGTCGGTCTACGTGCTTGAGGAGCTGTAGGTTCATGAGCATAGATTAACTATTGGTTGATATGGACATACCATCATTGTCGCTGTCATCCTCATCATGCTCATTGATGTCGACATCCTCTGGTGCTGCACGTGCTACACAAGAGATGAGACCGCAATCAAGACAGGAAACAAAGCATGCTGACCTGCATTAAAAGCATGCTGTGGAGGACGGCCAGCTTGATTGGCCAGATCCGCCTCGTATGGCTCAGTTGCGATGTCAAACGTGCGCATACCCTTTGCACGAAGATATGGGATAAATTGCTCCACATGCCGACGGTATTGGATCCACTGCTCCGCTGCCGTGCGGCGCGCGGCACCAGACATAATATCTGCAGCAGAAGTCAAGCAAAAAGAACATGACATATTGATTCGGACATACCGTTTAAGGCTGGTGCTAGAGTCCAGTCCTCAACTTCAAGTCTTTGATCTTCAACTTGGTAGGAAAACGCAGCAAAGAAGGCCTCACGGTTGATGCGTATCTATGTCACTTATTAGTTTACAGCTTGTATTATGTTTAGAATTGAATCTTACTTGGGCTGTCTGTGGCATTTGTGCAAGGATGTATACACAGAACAAGTAAAGTGATCGAACCATGAACGTCACAAGGGCCTTCCACGACATGATGCACTCCCCGTCGGCTGCAAATGTTGTATGATGTGACCACGGTTGTTGTGTCGGATCTTCAGGGCTAAATTCACAGATGTCAGAACATTAGCAAAAGATACAACAACAGACTCACTTGTTACGCATCACTGAGTCCATAGTGAACAGCCTGCGATCGTTTACCCTTTGGCTTTCTTCCTCTTCAGTAGCTGGTGGTGGTCGCAATGAGGCAAGGGCAAGAATTGCCCTGTTCTCTAGCACCGCACTAGGCGGATAATTAATAGTGACATAACGACATGCCCAGGGAGAGAGATCGTCGGATGAAGACCGAGGAGCAGTGCCACCATGGCGTCGCAGCCCATTGAAGTACGTGATCTTGAGATCATCCAGCGGAACAAACGCGCCCAACTCGAGAAAGTGAAAGACACCATCATCATAACCAAGGGGAAGATCTGATTGAGAGATCATGCATGTGAGCTCAGTCCCGTCATCGTATTTGTCGCGATGCGCAGCACCAAAGACACCAAGAGAACCAGTCAAATTACTGGTCGCTGCACGATACATCAATCATCATTCTGTGAATGGCATATAATTGTAGCGCACCGTCTGTGGAGCGCACAGCACTTGCGAGATTCAGCTGCACGTTGAAGAACATAGAATTGTCGGGTGTTCCTAGCCGAGGCGCATTGACAAGGTCAGCTTGCATGCGTAGCCTCTCGCAGTGCACATCCGGTAGGTACGCGCTACCCTTCATTGCAAGCCCAACGGAGCCCTACAATGAATGAGAAAACATCTAGCAATGCAGAGTAAGAATACATACCTTGATTACGGTTCCACGCATTATTTGACCACGGGTTTTCCCAGAACTACGTGACATCTTGTTCCCAGCATTGGGTGCATACAGTTGGGTTGGTTGCTCATAAGAATTAGCAAGCCCGTAGGCACGCGAGTCTTGTACTGGATGAGCTTGGCCTGTACGCTCGAAAGCGGTACCGCCGACCCATGTTCCGTCAACGTAGTTGGCTTTCCCAGGAGCCCTTGATGCTCTGGGCCCAAGCACCTCTTCTCTCGCATTGACATATGCATTAATCTCTTCCTGACCTCCATCAAGAGAGGCGATGTGACCACTATGCGCACCATTAGCAGAGGAAGACAACAAGAATAATAGCTAGACGGACCTTCCCAAGACGAGAGCCTGAAGCACATCATCCAAGCCATTTTCGCGTGCACCATACTTTGAGCGAGCAAAGATGGCATCACCTGGAAGAAGACTTGCTGGGAGTGGGCCGACGCGCAGCGCGGCAGTACGATTCCGCTCTGAGGGGGTTTCTGGTTACATAATTAAATATATACTCAAATAATAGTCTTGAGACACTACTGGACACTAAAACGCAACTAGGAGTGGCCCTGGTACCAAATTTAAGTGATGGTGGGCAGTACTGTGCACTGGAGGGCATTACAATTTACATAAGTTGGGTGTACAGCTGCAGCTGAGGTGGTTGTTGTGATATCAAGAGCAATGACATCATTTCGGGCTCTAATTGTAATTTAAAACCCCAGAGTGACATCATCGTATTTCTGCCTGTGTTGTCTGGTGCAACTCAGTTGTCGCAACATCACCGTTCTGCAACTTCTGTATATGTTGCATGGCCTAGTAATCAGCGTATTTAGGCAATCATTTGTGTATATTGTGTGGAGCAAATGAGGAGGGGTAAAGTCGTGAGTTGACATAGCATGGGAGTGGATTTCCAAAAAAGGCGACACAGATGATCATTGCATGGGGTCGAAAAAACACTGTATATGGATGACATAAGCAACGATCGTAGGAATCGTAACCGTCACATGACTCCCACCCATTGTACGTGCCATATGCTACAACACCACTATCTTTCCTTTTGTCTTCCGACCACAGAGCACTGTTCTGATCAGACTCGTACTACTGTACCATTTCGATCGGTTCGCCGGTCACGCGTTACAGGGGGTGTCCGGCGTGTTGAAATATAGGTGCTGTCACAGGTCACACGGCGGGGTGGCGAAACCGTCTGAAGGATTTCACAAGGGCGTCAAAAATGACACCGGGAGGGCAGCAAAACAACATCAAATTGCAGAGCTCTAGCCTGCACAGCACAGTGGCATGACAGCAACAAAATCATGCAGTGGTGCATTGTACCTACCCAATGAATGGACAGTGAATGATTCAGGATGGAGGACTTGCAGACTGACAGCTCACGTTATGGACCTAAGTCCGGTCGAGTTGACCAGCCTGCAGCTCACTCTCTTCAGATGCGGCGAACTTCTTCATGAGGCGAAATGCTGCTGAGGTCACGGTCACACCCCATGAGTGGCGAATCTGAAATTTTGCCAGTTGTTTCACGGTCACACCAGGGCGGTGAACCAATCGAAATGGTACAGTATACTCGTTGGAACATATGAATAGTTGTGGCATACTCACTGCAATGCAAGTTTTGTTCCCCCCTGATTGCTCCGAGCACAATTCATGTGCTACCTTCATCGTCGTATCGTATAAGAGTCAACATCGGTTGACTTCTCTCATGCCTTAGCCTTAGCGTTTGCCTTTGCCTTCCGATCTCGCTTCTTCTCTTATCACTCTCATCTTGTTCCATCGGTGACTCGTCTTCTGATCGGTCGGAGCACTCGTGCTGGTCGTGAATGCCTTCATTACTGCGTGCTCTTGATCAGAGCACTTTACGTTGATACGCCTGGTGCAGCGCTGGGAGGCGATTGTTCGCCAATTTTCGCACTTTCAACAAGTCAACAAGCACAGCGCACAAGCTCCGACCGCTCGATTAGTCTCTCCGACCGATCGCAAGACCAGAGTCATAGCTCCGATCGTCGGAGTCGCACAGGGTGGTCGCGTGATCGCAACAATACCTTGGACATCACGCTTGGACCGTCGACCCAGTCGCACACCATCTACGCAGTCGTCCGACCACTTGCACACTGTTCCGACTGCGACCACGCGACTTCGAGCGCCACGTCTCCCACAGCTGTCGCAACTCAGCGGAATTCTGTCAGACATTTCGATCGTCGAGATCATCGCTCGAACATGTGCGCCACGCCGCTCCGACAACTCTGCAACCTCCGAGTACCTCCACAGTTGCGCGATTGTCCTCCGACCATTGTCCCGCTCAGGTCTTGAGCTTGCGCCTTATTTCTCCGATCCCGATTGTTCTGTGGTCGCTTCAGCACCCCGATTACCGCCTCATTGCTCCGATCATTGCACGCACAATATCGCATTTGTCCGACCGTTCGAAGAGTTGCAACATCGCAACGCTCGCCCGCGACCCCCTCGCACATCGGAGCATATTCCCTTGCTCTCCACGTCGCCATTGTCCCCTGTTCTTGTCATATTGTCTTGTCCAACATTGTAGGACACCGCTCTCATACTTCTTGACAGCGCAGATCATTTTCCATGCGCCTGCACTTCCCTCTTGACAGCGCTGATCACTTGCTCTACATTGTTTTCTACAGCCTCGCAGACCTTCATATACGTTCACATGACTCCCCTCCATTATCCGTACCATGTGCGACTTGCGCACCGTTGTTTGCCTTTGTTCCGATCGGTTTCCTTTGTTCCGACTGCATTTTCAATGGGACTCGTACTATAGCGATCGGAACGTATAAATAGCGGTCGGACACATGCTGCAATACAGATTCGGTTCCCCCCTCGCGGTTCAGGTCTCATTCGGAGCTCACACCTTCGTCTCTATTGTATAGTTAGCTCGAGGCTAGCTTCGTCGCCTTTGCCTTTGCCTTTGTCGTTGTCTCTCGCACTCAGTTTATCACTCTCCTCGCTCTCATCTTGTTCCATTGTCGTCCCATTAGCCGTCGCCCTCGCGCTTCACTGCTCCGACCGTCTTGCGACCTTGGCGATCGCAGTCGCACCGCTCCCGTCCCGCAGCGGTCGCACTGTCGACTGAATCGCTCGCACGACTCACCTTTGTCTTCCGACCGTTGCCCCAGCTCCTCCGACCACTCACACATTCAGAACGGTCCAGCGTTGCTGCCTGCACGACTCATCGTTGCTCCGACCGTCTCGCGACGTCGGAGATCGCAGTGTCGCGTCTATCGCCTCGCAGCGGTTGCACCCTCAATCGGACCACTCGCACCACTCGTTCTCACATTCCGACCATCATCGCCACTCGTCCGAACGTACACACGATCGGAACGGTTCAGCGTCGTTGCCTGCACTTCTCGCAGTTGCTCCGACCACCTCGCAACAACATCACACGTCGCCCATTGCGTCCCACGTCGCCCATCGAATCGCACGTCACTCATCGGAGCCACCCTTCTCACATCCTCTTCGACGAACGTGCACTCAGTGTCCAGTCGCTCGCAGTCGTTCGCAGTCGCTCGCAGTCATTCGCAGTTGCTCGCAGTCGTTCGCAGTCGCTCGCAGTCGCGTCCAGTCGCGCACAGTCGCTCGCACCACGCGACCCCATCTTCGGACCCTCATCGACGACTATCCAAGTGTTCGCGCATTCCGACCAGGCCCTCCGACCACACATCTCATCGGAGACGCACTTCCGATCGTCTTCGGGACCCTGACACTCACTCGCACACATCAACGGTACCCTCTTCAGCGCTCTAGGGATCTGGTATCACACACATTACCGCCCTACTACCTGTGGGTGCCCATCAACGTTTGATCAGAGACGGTCTATGCCTGTTCCAGGACCCCTGACGCTCGCTTGCACACTGATTCACAAAACCCCTGCAGCCATTTAGGGTTGTGTCTATTCTACTATGTACCACCATTTTATCTGGTTGTGTCCATCACCGATTTCCCCAACAACATTGTACATTGCTCCGTAAAACATAGATCCAACCGTGCCCCAATCAATACCTGGCCGGCCTCGCTCGCAAGCTCGCGCAGGCTGCCAGGTATTGATTGAGGGCACAGTCTGCAGTTCAACCTCTGATGCAAACACTTTTGAACATAAAAGTATCTCAGTCTGAGCAGTACTTTGCCTGGAGCATTTCCAGATGCATGAATGGCAAGGTGAGAGACTTGAGAGGCTGTGAAAAATGTCCACAGATAGTGTATATGGTATAAATTTATATATATAGTATAAATGGCTGTGTAGTCTAGTGGTAACTGCGCTATATTCCTTGTGACTCAGATCTGGAGTTCAATTCTTGTTATAAACACTTTTGAAAAGATAAGTATTTGAGTCCGGGTACTTTGATAGCCAGAGCGGAGAGACATGACGTCAGTCTCGGATGCACTGTGCAGTGCATCCGAGACTGACATCATTCCTCTGGGCCAAGCGTGGGAATTATTTACCGAAAATAGCAACTATGGATGATTTTCTTCTGACCTTAGAGCAGCTGAAATTATATGCATATCTATCCCGGTTAGCTTACAAAATGCGAAATACTGTCTGAAACGGGAGTCTTTTGAAGACCGAAGAGGGGGAACCAAACTCCATCTCATTTTCCTGATGCATTTTGAATGCATGCGTAGTCTAGTGGTAATAATGCTCTGTGCCTTTTGAGATCTAGAGGCTTAAAGTTCAAATCTTACTAAAGACACTTTTCCAATTATAAGTATTTTCCGGCTATGTTAGCCGGAGTAGGAGAAGCATGACGTAGTTTTCCGGGAGCACCTGCTATAAACTACGTCATGCTTCACGTCGACCGTGGGAACGTTTTACCAAAAAAGGAAATTACAGAGCATTTTCTTCTGACTTCAGAGTGACAGAAATTATATGCATATCTATCCTAGTTAGCTTACAAAATGCAAAATACTGTCTGAAACGGGAGTCTTTTGATCAGCGAAGAGGGGAAAATGTGTTTGCTAGTGAGATTAGACCGTGTGAACAAATCTCTATATATGGGGGCGAAGATGAAAGTTGCATGGGGGTCCAAAAAGCGCGACTGGTGCTTACATAAGAAACGATCCAAGGGAATCGTAACGCAGTAGCCCTATGGATGATGAGTACAAGATGTGTAATCAATTTGCAACGGCGGACCTTTCTCTGTCTCACAAGCTTCTGCACTCAGCCCCGGCACCTCCAATGTCTTCAATACTTTGTTGAGTTTGCACATATAGGCTGTGCTCGTGTCTTCGACATATACAAAGGTCCGTCCGATAGGCAAGCCGTTCGCCTGCCTGAGCCTTCGAAGCGGATGGTGCCCTACAACCTCACGAAGGTCGGGCAGATACCAAGGACGATTGGACATTCCTGGAACAAGTCTCGTGCGTAGGGGAGGACAAACAGCAGCAGGGGAAGGATCTGACATGGTGGGCAGAGGAGAATGGGACGTTGCAAAGGGGCAATTGAGATGATAAAGCTCAGGATAATAACACAACCGGAGCCGGGAGATGTGATCCAATCAGACAACCGGCAATCAGAATCAAACATATCTCCGAGTAATTGATCTAGAGACAGCCAATGACAGAGCTAGATACGTCCGGTCTGAGAGTCTGCCCGGAGCCCACACATGTGACCTCCCCAATCACGAGGTTGAGACTGACGCCCTGTGGATTGGTGCCCGACATCCTTCTCATCACGATGGCTGTGCCCAAAGCCATCCAAAGCCAAGGACAGCTGCTCTATATGTACCCAATAGATGAATATTATCCAAAAGCATGAGCGAGAATCAAGACCTACTGTCTGTAGTATTGGGGAGATGGACCTGGGCATTGATGAACTTGCCATTTGACAATGAATATGTTTCTATGCGATGCTGTTTTGCCTCTGCGATAGAAATCCCACCTCTTTGAAGACACAATCAGCAACAAACAGTGCTGCAGATAAGCATGCATACCTTGATAAGACCAACACCTGCAAGACATCGTCCATACCGTCTTCGCGTGCACCATACCTCGAGCGCGAAAATATGGCATCGCCCGGTGCAAGATGAGGCAGGCCTAAGGAGATTCAATTAAATGTCAGGAAAGAGGCTCTTGAGACATACCGTGCTTGGTATCTCTGCTCGCCAGGGCATTCAACAGGGGCATGGCGTCGTTCAATGTGCCTTCGATGTATACAAATGACCTCCCGGCCAACGTAGTGTCCTCCTGTGTGACAGGTCGTAGCGGATGATTTACAACGTGTTGGAACACTGGGGGGTCGAAGGATTGAGGTGAATTCGAGAGCGACTTCATTTGCACTTGGGGGCAATGAATCACGTCTGTAGGGGAAATGATTGAGCGAAATTGATGGCTAAATAGTAGTGTGCTTACATACGATGAACAGCATATGTGATCTGCATTATCTCCATCAGAGAGATTGTGCACAGCAAAAGAATATATCCTATTTGATCCCGATCGATGAAGCAGATTCGTACCCAGCGGCGCATCGGCCAGGGGCAGAGGGGTCGGCGACAGGAACTGTTCCTGTCGCCGACCCCCTCCTCAGCAGCAGAACACAGTGCAGATGACAGCCAGCTCAGATACATACAAGAATACATTGCAAGCAACATGCCAGCAGGGAAGAGAGTGGGCAGCATGCCGGACTCAGCTCCCTGTTTGCAGTTGAGGAGGATGTTCTTAGACCCACGAAGATCATGCAGATTGGGGAGCGTGTCACATCCTCCTACAAGAAAGCCATGTTACAAGTAAAAGTAAGTAATGACAAGCAAAGCAGTGGGCAGCACGCCGTTTTGCTTCGCTCATCACACTCACAGAGGTTGCAGTTGTGCCCCACGAAGATCCCAAAGGATTGGGAGCACGGTCGCAACCTCCACAAAATCCATAGACTCCATGTCAAGTAAGCAGAACACTGTCGCAGGCACAACGAACACTGAGGGGGCAGCATGCCGCTTCCAGCATCCGAAGTGTCGACACACCGTAGACTACTACCTAGCATACAGCCACAAGCTACATAGAAGGCCCATCTGCGAATACAGGGAGCGATGACGTGGATAGCTCGTCGTCGGCGTCCAGACAGTCGGCGGAGATGCCGAGCGTGCGCGGGGTTTGGTTGACGAGCACAGCGCCAAGAGTGGCGGGGATGACGAGCGTGTGCGTTGATGAGCGCGCAGGGTTGACGGCGCGCGGGGCGGGGATGGCGAGGGCATGCGATGTGTGGGGGCGGCGTGCTCGGTGTCGAGAGTGCTTGGGGGGCAGTATTCTGTAGGGATGTCTCAGTACTAGCATGCAAGACATTGTTCATGAAACTCACCAGAATCCCACGAGCACACGCAGAGCGACTCTACGCAAACAAGTCGGATGCGTGGGTGGCGAGCGCGACATGGCGTCCGTGACGAGACGGCACGCGCAGTGGCAGGGTGACGTGGCGGTTGCTGAGGGCGCGTGGCATCGTGAGGTGGGGATGGCGTGCGTGTATGTGAGCACAGAGACACGCGGTTGGCGCTGGTGTTGCTGAGGATGCGCCGTCAATGGCAACGTCTGCGTCATTTCGAGAGGCGGCGTGGCGAGCGTGGGCATCTGCGAGCGCGTGCAGCGTCGAAAGAGGCATGTATAGCCCTGGCACAGGGGTTGCTGAGGCGACGGCGTTGGCAATGTCCGCGTCATTGCGAGAGGCAGCGATGGCGACCACGAGCGTCCGTTCGGGATCCGCGCGGCGTCGGATAGGGCAGGAATGATGAGCGCGCACTGGCGTTGAGGGACTTGGCAAGGGACGCAGTGCTGAGGTGACGTCATCCGCTGCGACAGCTCATGCGGTGTCGAAGGTGGCGGCTGGGATGCGTGGGCGGCGAGCGCGCTCGCCTTGGTGACGTGGCACTCGCAGTGTTGAAGGAGACACGCGCATGTTGACGGCGTGATCGGCGGTGCGACGGCTGCGTGGCAAGTTCGAGAACGGCGCAGAAACAGAAACAAGGTGGAGGGAGCGCGGGCACAATGGCGTGTGCAACAGTGGAGGTAGAGCGTGTGCGAGCGTGGAGAGCGGGAGGGGATGGTACGAACATGGAGAGCGGGAGCGGATGTGCGGGCGCATGAAGACGAAAAGTCTGTGGGCATCATGAGCACAGACACGTACAGAAAAAAAAAAAATGGCGCACCAGGAACCTGTGAGCATGCTCAAGCTCGGAGAAGTTGACTGCACCACCCACACTGCAGTCGCGCTGCGGCCTGACGCATCGAGTGGAGGTGGAAGGGGCTGTAGACCGAGTAAGCACAGGTGCATATGAGATTATCTTGCCACTCACCGGGGGATTGCGCCCGCGCCGCTCGCGCCGTGTTGCTGCGTCTTGACTTGGTTCTTGGACGGTGTGGAGGGCGACGGTAACAAGGTTTGAGTGCAGATGCAGAACTGTACAGTTCAGCAGCTGCGCTCAAACCTTGACGGAATCCTCCGGGTACCGCGGTTGTGGATTGCGAGGCGCTCACGTCATCCGCTCGTCTCTTTTGTCGTGCACCTCCCTCCAGTCATTCTGGGTCTCTGACAACACAGCAACACGCATTGGGGGCACGGTAAGTATTTACCTTTGCTCTGGCTAGGTTCATGAAACTCAACAGCTCGCGGGAACCCGTAGCAACGCACCTAGCAACGGCCCTCACCGGAACTCAACACCAGCGACCAAGACCCTCTGCTTGGGCTTTCAGGTTCGCCCACGATCGCTTTTCGCTCCCACCGCGCCGCGCACCGTGTACTCACTGGACTCTCTCCCACAGCGCCCGCGCAGCGCTCACGCACCGTCGCGTTAGGCCAACGCTGCCTCGCTCGCTCAGCGGCTCACGCGCCACACTCCCACCGTCTCGCTCGCCCACCCACCGCCCACGGTCGCTCGCCCAGCCCGCCCTGCGTTTCCCACCGACCGTTCCACTCGCCAGCGCGTTCCGCGCGACTCACCCGCCGCCTCGCTCGCCCAGCGCGCTCCACGCCGCGCACCCACCGCCTCGGTCGCCCAGAGCGCTCCACGCCGCGCACCCACCGCCTCGCTCGCCCACCGGCCTCCGCGCCGCGCCCCCACCACCCTTCGCTCGCCCAGCACGCCCCGCGCCACTCACCCACCGCCTCGCTCGCCCACCGGCCTCCGCGCCCAGCCTTCGCTCGCCCAGCGCGCCCCGCGCCACTCACCCGCCGCCTCGCTCGCCCACCCACCACCCACGGTCGCTCGCCGAGCGCGCACAGCGTTTCCCACCGACCATCTCGCTCGCCAGCGCGCTCCACGCCGCGCACCCGCCGCCTCGCTCGCCCAGCGCGCTCCACGCCGCGCACCCACCGCCTCGCTTGCCCAGCGCGCTCCACGCCGCGCCCCCACCACCCTTCGCTCGCCCAGTGCGCCCCGCGCCACTCACCCGCCGCCTCGCTCGCCCACCCACCACCCACGGTCGCTCGCCAAGCGCGCACAGCGTTTCCCACCGACCATCTCGCTCGCCAGCGCGCTCCACGCCGCGCACCCGCCGCCTCACTCGCCCAGCGCGCTCCACGCCGCGCACCCGCCGCCTCGCTCGCCCAGTGCGCTCCACGCCGCGCACCCACCGCCTCGCTCGCCCACCGGCCTCCGCGCCGCGCCCCCACCACCCTTCGCTCGCCCAGCGCGCCCCGCGCGACTCACCCGCCGCCTCGCTCGCCCACCCACCACCCACGATCGCTCGCCCAGCGCGCCCAGCGTTTCCCACCGACCCTCTCACTCGCCAGCGCATTCCGCGCGGCTCACCCGCCGCCTCGGTCGCCCAGAGCGCTCCACGCCGCGCACCCACCGCCTCGCTCGCCCACCGGCCTCCGCGCCGCGCCGCCATCACCCTTCGCTCGCCCAGCGCGCCCCGCGCCACTCACCCACCGCCTCGCTCGCCCACCGCGCCCCGCGCCGCGCACCCACTGCCCAGGTCGCCCAGCGCTCACCGTGTCGTGCACCCACCGCCTCGCTCGCTCACCGCCTCGCGCCCTGCCCACCGACCGCCCTCGCTCGCTTGAAGCCTCAGGTAGGGCCCTATTGTCACTTTTTGACACTGTTGTCTAACGCTACGTGCTCACAGTTTCCCGCGCAGGGTCATCCACGCTCGCCCAGGACGCCCCGCGTCCCTCACCGACCGCCTAGCTCGTCTAGCGCGCTGCACGCTCGTCTACCGTCCCCCCTTGCCGCGTACGCTCCCTGCCGTTTGACCACGGTCTTGGGCGCCGCACACGGCCTCCAGCCGCTCGCCCACCATACTGCGTCGCCGAACACGGCCCCCAGCCGCTCGCCCACTGTCCCGCGTGCTTCCCAGCCGCTTGCCCACCGCTCCTCCTGATCTGCACGCTCGCCCACCGTTCCGTGTCGCCGCCCGCGCCTACTACCGTTCACCTATCGTCTCGCCCACCGTTCGCCCACCGCCCTGTGTCGCAGTGCACGCTCCACCCGCTCGTCCACCGTTGCACACGCCGCGCACGGCCCGCTACCGCTCGCCCACTGTCCCGCACGCCGCGCTCAGCCACCTACGGCTCGCCTACATCTCCCACGCTGCACCCGTCCCCCAACATTGTGCAACAGTTACGGTCACTCCCCCATCGTCCTGCGGGCCTCTGACCCACTCGCATCGCTTGCCCAGCACGCCGCGCGCAGCGCACAGCCACCTGCACGATCGTGCACCCACCGGCTTGCTCGCACAGCGCCTCGAGTGCCGCCCACTCACCGCTTCGCTCGCTTGAAGTTCGAGGTAGGTACCTAATTTTCTTTTTGATGCTGTTGGCTAACGCTACGCGTTCGCAGTCTCCCTCGCAGGGTCCGCACCCACCGCCGCGCTCGCCAAACACCCCACGCACCGCTCACCGACCACCTCACTCGCCTAGCGTGTCCCGCGTCGCGCACCCACTCTCCTTGCTCGCACAGAGCCCCGCGCGGCACACAACCACTTGTCTTGCTTGCCCAGCCTCCCGTGCGCCGTACACCCACCGCCGCGCGTCGCCCACCGACCCGTTTCGCTTGCCCATCACCCTGCGCATTGCGCACCGACTGTCTCAGTCCTGCTTACAACTGTCTCGGACGCAACCTGCACCGCCACCCATTGTCGTCACTCGCCGTGCGTCAACATTCTGCTCGTACAGCCAACAGTCCTAGAACACCACCCACACTCCCGAATTTCAAGTAATTCTGCTTGTGAGTTGTTAATTATGGAGGTGTACCTTGCCTTTCTCATCTGTCATGCAAGGTCTTCTCGACTTGAAGCGGCGCTTCTGTGCAACCTCAGTAGCCCTAGTTGTTGTCTGTCGTGACTGTGGTGCATCAGAGCGGCGTGCTGCCTATCTTGTGTGCCATTGCTCATCGACCGTGCTCTGTATACTCTAGTCAATTCTTCTGGGCTTTTGTGGGACAATACTGCACACTCCGTGATTGCGTAGAGCATAGTGATACGGCGTGCTGCCCGTCACATCTGCACTTCGTATATTACCTGCTGCTGTGTGTGCTGGTTCACTGTGTCTCTGCTGCCTGCCTGCCTGCCTGCCTGCCTGCCTGCCTGCCTGCCTGCCTGCCTGCCCAACCCTGCCCTAGACGTAACATCCAATGTATGTACATGGCAAAATGTGTACAAACTTGTGACTGACCTCATCTTTGTTCAGCATCATGCAGGCCCCCCCACCTCTCATTGACATGTGGTCTTGGCTGTCTAACAACCATATCATGATCTCATGCAATGTGCAACACATCCCTGCTCCTCTACCATCATCCTTCAGCTTCGAAGTTCCGCCGCGTATTCAAGAGGATGGGTTATGGGGGGAATGCGAGTGGACCACATTTCCGCAACCATTCAATCCATCTGCTCCATATCTTGCATACATCCCTATTGCCTCCAGCCACTTTGCTATTCATCTTTGCTCTGTGCACAAGGGCATGTGGTTGCCACACCCTGACAAGAGCGGAATGCATGTTCTGTCAAAAGAAATTGCTGATGCCCTGCACTCCGCAATGCAGTGGGCTACTTCGGTCACCCGAAATGACTTTCCTGTCTTCCATCAACATGCAAAGTCATCCCCTCTGCTTCAAAATGTTATTCTTCCCGAAGAAGCTTTGCGCAGGCTGCGTGTGTGTTTCTACACATTACAACAGGATGGGGTCCGTGCTTGGTGCGATTTTGTTGACTACTTCAGAAATACCCAGCGCGCATTACTAGAATTTATTGCATTCACTTCATGGTGGCAAGATCTCAAGGGTTTTCGACAAGATGCAAACTACAAAGCCCCTTCTCGACCACCAACCCGTGGCTCATTGTTTCCAAATCGAGATCTCTATGAATACTTTGCGCGAATGAAAGTGGCATCATATGCTATCATCCCATTCAAACTCTTGTGTAATATCAATTTGGTCCCCTGCGTGCTCTTGACTGCACGCTCAAACCTATGCATGATGAATAGTCCACGGTCCATGGGTACCCAACAGGAGCACAGCATAGAGCAGTGGTGCTATCCCCCAGCTGTTCTGGATGTCTCATGGTTTGAAAGTGCTGCACGTGGACTATCTCGCCGTGATGATGACTTCAATCCCACTCGAGAATACGCGGCGGCCCTGCAGAAAAAGGAAAACAAAGCAAAAGCTCATCGAATGCTTTGAGCCTTGATACATGACTAACTCATCTATCAGAGTTCAATCCCTTGTTCCATGAACTCCAAGACTATCGACGTGCTTACAGTACTCCCCCACCTCCTCCAAACACCTTCCCACCAGTTCTTCCATTCTATGAACAAGCCCTGAATCATGTCAACCCTTTGAAGGCAAAAGTTGCGACTGAGTCCCGTCGATTTGCATTTCCTCCTGCATATCATTTTTGGAGTGGCACTCCTGAACGACAAACAGCATTCTATAAACGTTTTGACTCTCTCTTCAGCTTCTTGTGTATCCGGGACAGTCATGATCTTGAATTCCATCAATACACTGCAGCAGAGTGGAAGGAAATTCTTGGTGATGTGTACTGGAAAAAGCAGTGGCCCACCAAGGATCCCTACAAGTTCAATTCTGCTGTGGATGAAGCATATGACCCTGCTGTTTTCTGGAAGTATGGTGGGAAGCAATTCTTTGGGAAGTACAAGAAGGACGCTATTGAAGGCAAGCTGAAGCTCGGCCTTTCAAAACATAGCTGTGGATGCTTGCTGGACAACAGTGTATGGGATGACCGAGCCTTCCGACGGTTGATCTTGTACAACATCAAGCGTTACCAACTTCTGGATGACCTCTATCATATGCTGCGGGCAAGCGATGAACTGAGAGGTCACAAGGAGAATAGGGAGGGGCTCTTCATTGCTTTTTGGAAGGAAGTTCCTTCTTTTCCAGGCCCTTGTGACTTCTGGGAGGCACGTCGGGATTGGCTTCAGAGTCTGCAAAACATGCTGCCTGAGTTCATAGGCTATGAACAGTATACTTCACGATTTGCTGTTGACCTTCGATCTGCAGACATTCCTTCTTTAGATCATCAAAGCTTTCTGAATGTGGAGACACAGCTTTTGACTTGTTATGTAGAGTTATTCTTGATTCATTTTGGTTGGTATCCCTGTGCACTTTTTGTCACGCCTCACTCTGCACAGTGGTGGCTGATGCCTTGCTCAAGGCATGGCATCACATCAAATTCTTTTTCTCCGATGTCTTCCCTTACGTCCCTTACTTCGGACTAGTAGTTATGTATTTGCTCCCATTTTTTGCCTATGTACACTCTCAATATGTTACGTCTCAGTATTTCCCCTGTGAATGGCATTGCATAATGATTTTTATTCACAAACAAGATGTAAGCTCCAGTATCGGAAGGCCTGACTTCTCCGCGAAAGAAGCAGTTCAAAGGCTTTGTAATATTGAATTCTGGCGTACAGTCTGTAATATCAATGTGTTGTGCGTGACTGAAAGAGTGACAGTGACTGTTTTGATTAGCTGCAATGACACGTCAGCAAGCTTTTCACCTACTGCTTTCACCATGCAAGAAGGCTTGAAGCTCCTGCCTATTCAGAGAGATCCAGAGGAAGAATATGCTCGGTATGTCCAGAGGCATTACACAAGGTCTTACTGCACTCACCAAAAAAATGCACCAGGTACCAGGACAGGCTTGAAGACTTTTCTGCACCGCAGATGTCCTTCGTCTCCATATGCTCCCTCAATATTGATACCAAGCTCTACTGGCTGGATAGACCTAATTCCGCACCAGTACTTCGCCTGCCACGCCGCAATTGTCCTCTCACCATCTCCTTCATTGGGGATGTGACAGCTGCAAACCCTCCGCCGGCTGGCAATTGATTCGTGTCCGTATGTGTTCGCCCACAGCAGGAGGATCACGCATTGCTTTTGAGCACCCTCCTGAAGAAGTATTCAAGCCGATATGATCGTAAGTGACCTTATAACTTCTCTGCCGTATCTGCTCAATGCCTTTCAGATGCCAAGTGGCCTTGTGCGCACACCTATGACCCTACCCGTGGTTTCGATTTTCGCTTCGCGGAGCAGGTGGTTCCCCGGTTCATGTTTGATGCATCCTGCAGGTGGCATCCATACCACAGTGGTATGATGCGCATGACATTATCAAACTTTGTGCCCGGTTCAAAGGTGTTGGTAGAGGTTTCGGTTGCAAAGCTGAAACTGCCCAGCTACGCGGAAGGAGAATGGGCTGCCACACTACGTGTTACTGCCATCAGTCTGATACCTCATCATACGGCCAACTGTGAATGCATGCTTGCCATATAGCGTTCGTCATCTTTCGTGCCCCCATTCTTCCCACCCCAACATTCAATATTTACATATTGGTAATATAAGTGTTGAACTCTGCGTCATGATTCTCGCCAATGAGTTTGTTTGTCGTCGGAAAAACATGTTGAACCAGTTTATCCTGTTTGTTGGGATGGTACCATTCCAAGGTGAGCTACGCAAACAATATGAGCTTTAGCTATGCACACAAGAAACAATTCACTCACCCTTCGGATGCCACACACAGAACGATCAGGGTGTTCCGACTTCTCATGTACAGCAACAACGCCTGCAAATGCCTTCAAGAAGCTCGCCTCCTTCCAATACCACCTGCCCGCCTTCAAAAAAGCCATATCGTCCGCCTCCATGCCCTCCACATCCTTCTCGCCAAGCTTGACCAAATCAATTGTATGTGAGCACAATCCAACCACACATCGGTAGACTGCACTGTCGGGGAAATGGGGACGGGTGAGGAAGAACTCCCACATTGGACCAGACACATTCTTGTTGCGCGACATATAGACGCGGTCCGGGTGCATGTAACGTACGGCTTTAAAGTGGTCCACTTTAAAGTCGGCCTCTGCCTGCGAGTCTGGCAGTTTCAGGACTCTGTCCCGACGAACGGTGTTCGTAACCGGAAGCTGAATGAGATCATGAAGTACAATACAAATGGAAACATTGGGCATCTGTTACGCACATGATGCCTTCTGATGGCAGTGGCTTCCCTTGCTACAGGCAAGGTGACCATGCCAATGCTGTCTTCCCCAGATGACAACTTAGGCAAATCTCCAGGAGGGGATGGCGGCATGGTGGGCAAGGTGGTGGTTTATGATGAAGGGGGTGATGCATGCGCAGCTAAGATATATGTGATAACCGGGTGATTTCGTATCATCACATCGGAAAGACATGCAGGGTGCATTGAGGGACAATGAAGAACAATACTACAGTCTATACGCGCAATTATGTTCGAATACAAATTAACAAGCTTCTTTCCCAAGTTGAAGAGGTTGAGAATTAAGTTTGAATACGCTGAGAATCATAGTTAAAGACATTGCGAACAACAGTTGAAGAGATTACGTAAACCTCTAGAAGGGTAAAGGTATACAGTATAGAGAGTAGGAGCTACTTAGCTAAGAATTACCATACTAGGCAAGTGGGACGACGCGACTTGACCGTGGGAGACCATTTCCTAAAGCGACTCTCTTGACGGGCACTTTTTGGCCTGACTGGTTGGAGAAAAAAACGATTAAGAGTAATCGTAATATGCGACGACATACAAATTATTGTATAACTCATGATCCGCCCATCCAATCGAAACGAAGAAAACACCATCGGACAGCTGTGCATCATCGCATTCGATACATACAACAATTGACAATGTCTGACCAAAATCTGTCACAGGAGAGGCAGAACATTAAATCCGGGTAAACCCGGAATAATTATCGGATGAATCCGGAAAGTGTACCGGAAAAACGACACAAATGACATATAAAGGTCCGTTAAAGTACTGATCCCAATATGGAATCAGAAAAGAATCCCCGCTTCTTTTGTACAACTGGTGCAAAACAGACGTGGAAAAGGACAACCAACCACGTAGACGAGTTGCACACACCTCAAACAAATTGCTTAGTGTTCCTATTCTCCAGTATACCCATAAAAAATGAGGAGAAAGCGCTATAGACTCGCACACATACGCCCCTTGTAGCATACCAAATTTAATGAGGGAGTGAATTGCGGAGTACGGGACAATATAATGCACGCACAGAGCGACGCGCTTTCTTTGGCATTCAAGCCTTGCCATTTATGAATTCCCAAGGATGCGCGCCAGCTCCGTCAGCTTCTGCGCTCAAGTCGCCCACCCACCCCACTTGCATTCTGTATCATATCGTTCGTTGAGTCCCCTAGCCAATTCGCTCTCAAACTCCTCAACAGATGCTTCCAGGTTTCCTGCATTTGCAAATTTTGTTTTCGCAGATCTGACTTTGGTGCAAGGCTATGGTCGGCACAACCACCGATTACCTGAAGTGCGTCGACCTTGGCAACCTAACTCTTGCATCTAACGTCTTCTTAGGCACAGACAGGCGCGTCTATGCTATCAAAGAGCATATAACGATGTCAAACGCGTGGGCCGGCGTAAGGTTAGCAAGTCTGAGCGGGAGCGCGAGGAGGACCGGCAGCGGGCCATGATCAGCGGCATACGACAGTGCGCTCTTCATCCTGATATGTAGTGCAATTTATGCTAACAGTATCTGCCTCACAGGACATACAAGAACGAGATTGTGTGCAAGTCCCCGAGGGTCGACGCAAAACGAACTCCATTCATGCACGCGCGTGAACACAAAGTATACGAGTACTGGAGCCTCCTGCGACGATCTCTCATGGAGCAATACCCTCGTGACTGGCATTCACGGTATGTGTGCCGTGTGCGCTCTGCTATCGACCGTATCCTCGGCACTGTGGACGACTTGTTGGCCGCACCCGAGCACCCTGGCACCACCAACATTGATGCCAAGATCCATCGCTACCGGCGTCTCATAGCTGGCCTACATCAAGAAATAGACTTCAGTATGCAAGGAAAGGAGGTCCACGACTGGGCGCTGGAGGAATGCGCGCACGTCTTCACCGGGCGACAGTGAGTTTTCATTTTGTTCGGTCATTTGGCAGACTACACTCATTTACGATTACTCTTAATCGTTTTTTTCTTCCATCAGTCAGGCAAAAAACGCACACATCAGAAAGATCGCTTTAGGAAATAGGTCCCAAAGTTCGGACCAAAGTCAAGTCGTGTCGTCCCACCTGCCTAATTCAGTAATTCTTACCTAAGTAGCTTCTGCCCAATGGTTTTTCATACCTTTCCGTTTCAAAGACACTCGTGTCTGCGAGTATTTTGTGTTTTGCAAGCTAACTAGCGCAGATATGATTTGAATTGTTCTGTGATGAGAACAAGAGGCCCCATGTTTTCCATTTTTGGTATAAAGATCCCACGGTCAGTGCAGAGAAAGATGACGTAGTTTTCGAGGGCAAACCGCAAGTTGATCCGGTTTACTACGTCATTTTTCTCTACTCCGGTTACTACAATACCCGGGGTCAATATCTTTAGTACTAAAAATGCGCACACACTGAGGATTGAACCAAGGGCACACAGCTTAAGGATTACATAATATAGTCTAAGAGTATAACCATTAGGCTACAAGGCAGTATATGTATTGCACATGTGTAGCTGTCTATAGCATCAAAGTTGAAGTTGAAGTGTCAAAGTTCCGAAGTTGAAGTCGAGGTTCCAAAACGTCGAAGTTGAAGTGTCAAAGTGGAAGTGTCAAAGTCCCGAAGTCAAAGTTGAGGTTCCGAAATGTTGAAGTCGAAGTGTGGCAGTGACGAAGTGGTGAAGTCTGGGTTGGAATCGAAATCGAAGTTGAAGGGCAAAGGTGGATGCAAAATGAGAATATGATACATGCATCGAAGGGGAAGTCAAAGTCAAAGGTGAAGGCGAAATCGAAATCGAAATCGAAATCGAAATCGAAGTCGAAGTCGGAGTCAAGATCCGAAGTCAGAATCAAAGTCAAGATATGAATCGAAATCGAAATTGTAGGTCGAGGGTGGAATCAAAAGGTGAATACAATACGTGCTTCAAAGGCAAAGTCGAAAGTCAAAGTCAAAGGCGAAATCGAAAGCGAAATCGGAGTCGAGATCCGAAGTCGAAGTCAAATACTATACGTGCGGCGTGCGGCGAAGTCAAAGTCAAAGTCAATAGGTGTGAAGTCAGTAGTGTTTTGCACGGGTAAACCCCCGGGTGTCGGGAGCTCTACCCGTACCCGTACCCGTGCCGGGTCATACCCGCCACCAACGGGTGCGGGTCACCTACGGGTGCACGGGTTTGTGCGTGTACCTGCGGGTACCCATGACCTGTCTGTATGATACTTCAATACACTAGTTATAATACAGTCGGCATCTACGCAGTTCGTTCTACCCGGCTGGCACTCACAGCTCCAAGACATGGGAAATGCACAGCACGCTGGAGGACTGCATGGGACGGCATGCACGTCGTAGGCGGTGCACAGCACCGTGCGCAAGTTGTTATGAGCGTGTGGAGCAGCAGGCGTGTCGTGGGCGTCGCGCGGGGGTCTGGGCGACGCACAGCATGCTGCACGAATTATGGGACGCGTGTGGGACGGCGCGGGTGCCGTAGACGGTGCGCAGCGCCGTGCGCGAGTTGTTATGAGCATGTGGAGCAGCAGGCGTGTCGTGGGCGTCGCGCGGGGGTCTGGGCGATGCACAGCATGCTTCACGAGGCATGGGAAGCATGTGGGACATCGCGGGTGTTGTAGGCGGTGCGCAGCATCGTGCGCAAGACATTATGGGCGTGCTGGGCAGCAGGCATGTTGTGTGCATCGCGCGAGGCCTTTGGCGGCGTGCACGGAGGGCTGGGGGCAGTGGTGGGCTCAGGCAACTCGTTCAAGTCGTTGCTAGGGACCCAACACCGTGTTCAGCCTCAAGAAAGCAAAGTACAATGCAACTAAACCCTTACTGTCGCACAGAACATGATCTGATGTGTACCAGGAGCTATGGAACATTGGAGACAACAAAGAAAAGATGGGAAGAGTGGAGAGACAAGTCGAGGACAAAGGAAGCAGGACAACTCACTCGAGTGTATGCTGTGACATTACAGTGACCATCACCATGTCACTTCCTTAGTAATCCAGTAAGTGTGCGGGTACCAACGGGTGCCGGGTACCCAGCATGATGACCCGTACCCGTACCCGTGACCCGCACGGGTTCTGAAAACCCGTGCAAAACACTAGAAGTCAGAAGCGCTTTGACAACACGAGTGGTCAAGGAGAGGCTCTAGCGAGAGTCTCAAGATGTGGGGGACAAAGGGGGCATAGGATATGATCAGGGGGATTGATCTGATGCCGAATATCATACTAACGAGGCCTATATATACTACGAACAAGTCCGAACTATTATACAACCATGAGAACAAACCAGAGTATAAGTAGAACGAAACACGAAGCAAGTGGGTCAAGATCACATGCAGTGAGTGAGTCGCAAACAAACAGTAAGTCAAACACCATTGCTAGAGAGCCTGAGAAGAGTAGGAATGAAACATAAGATGATGAAACATAAGGGACTCCACTGTCAAAATGGGCACCTAACTCCGAAATATGTTCTGAAGTCGCTGCGGTGATCATGCGAACTTCCGAAGTATTGCGCTGCGTAGCGGTTCGAAGCAGTTAGGAACGCTTTGAAGCACATCTGGAGGGCTAGGAATAGAGTCGGAATGGGGGGGACAATACTAGGAATGAGGGGGCAATGTTCTGGAGTCGACATGGCCAACGTGTGGCGCAGCCTAACAATCTCGTGGAGTGTTTCAACTTTCGATCATGTTTGAGGCGGGTCTGATGATGATGGGCCTTTGAAGTCTGGACCGAGTCACGTGCGGGCACTTCGGAAAGATCTGTGGAGGCTGTGCTAGCAGGTCGGGAGCGGTGCGAGTTCGGAAGTCGAGGTCACATGACTTTGAAACGAACTGTGCGACTTGACGAAAGTTTGAAAAGTGAGGTGATATCCTCGCCCAGCTCAGAACCAGGTGTATCAGCGCTGTGAGGCAATTGTTTGCCAATTCTTGCACTTTCAACAAGTCAATATGTACATAATTTTGGAGGTTGGAGCATTACGCAGGTAAGCTCCGACCACCCAATAAGTCTTTCCAAATGCTCATAATATCGGAGCCAGAGTTCTGACCTTTGAAATCTCGCAGGATGTCTGCACGATCAAAATTGTACCTTGGGCACAACACTCGGACCATCAACCCAGTCGCACGCTGCACACGCAGTAATCCACTGACTACTTGCATATTGTTTCAATAGCCGCTATGTGTCCTTGAGCATATCTTCTCCCACAGCTGTCATAACTCAGCAGCATACCATTAGACATTTTGATCATTGAGATTGTCATGAGACCATATGTGCCACACCGCTCTGATGATTCTGCAATGTCCAAGTACCTCCGCAGTTGCGCTATTGTCCTGCTACCATTGTCCAACTCATTTGGAGCTCCCAACTCTGTCCCTATTGTATAGTTAGCTCGCGGCTAGCTTGGTCAACTTTGCATTTGTTGTCATCTCTTGCACTTAGCTTATCATTCTCCTTACTCTCATCTTGTTTCATCATTGTCCCATTAGCCGTTGCTCTCAAGCTTCATTGCTCCAACCATCTTGTGACCTTGGCAATCACAGTTCATCCCATGGCGATTGCACCTTTGATTGGATCGCTCACACTACTGGTCCCTGTCTTGCAACCATCACCTCCACTCCTCCGAACAGTCACATATTCAAAATGATCCAGTGTTGCTGCCTGCACAAGTTGCCGTTGCTCCAACTGTCTTGCGACATGGGAGACTACAGCCTTGCGTCTATTATTCTACAGCAGTGGCACCCTTGATCGGACCACTTGGACCACTTGTCCTCACATTCTGACCATCGCCTCCACAGTTCAGCATTCTTGCCTGCTGATGACCAAACTCATCTGACAGGCGGTCAAATGGTAAAACTACCCCCGCTCATTGAGTAGTACTGTTTTAGTTTGGGGGTGGGTGCGTCCCAGGTTTTCCAGAGGGCTTGGAGAGTCGTAGCTATCACCGGGGAAGTATAGAAAGGGATGGGGTATGAGGGGGAGAGTTGGCAAAGGTGTGGGAGGTGGTGGCAAGACTTGGCGACAAAAGGCAAAGGTTGGGGATGTAGGGCAAAGGTTGGGGATGATGGGCAACAATAGGGCAAAGGTTCTCAATATGCAAGTGTGTAAACGGTGCACTGCAAAGGTGAAGAAGATGTTGACGTTGATAAAAGGGTGAAAAAATATGCTGCAAAGGTGGAAGACAATAGTTCTCGAGGTTTGAGGTGCTTTCTTGAGGGGGAGAAGTTCCTATTATTGCATGCGTACGTTGCTGGCTGCACTTAACTGCAGCTTTGCCCTGACATCCCAATATAGTCACATCACTTGCCCAGATACAGGAACATTAGATATCTCAAATATGTCATACAAACATACCAGGCAGTTAGTGGTATATTGAATGGCCAAGCCCCCCTTCCCCCCTCCCCCTGAACGATTAAGAGTAATTGTTTTGCCATGCATGCATTGGCCCATTGACCCCAAGTCTCCCTCAGAGTTCACAGCCTCATTTTTAAACGCCTATACGGCTTCTGAGTATAGACACTGCCTGCCTGTACTTATGTCTTTAGAGTCTCTAGAATACGAGCCAGTTGGTGCGACACTTAAGTAAGCTTGATCGTGTCGACTTGCAGTCGCTATTCGCCCCCTCCTGCCAACCAACTGCTCAAGTCATGGGCCGGAAACGCAAACCTGCACGCACTGTTGCCAAGAAGATGGCTGACGACGACGAACCTCCGCCGCCTGTGTTCTCCCGGCACGTCAACATTGCTGTTCGTCAAGGCCCAGTGCGTCAGCGCGTCCAACAATCCACGAGTCACTATCACGATCTTGTCGAGTCCCCAGCCGCGCCTTTACTCGAAGACATGGCCGCGCACGATGAACACATTCAAGACTCGATCCCTGTCGAGGTTACCCAGTTGAAGAGACGGCGAAGACACTATTGACAGGTCTGTTGTGTGCTTTTCCGGCCTTCTCGTGAGTTGACGCTGACCTGAGTACAGAGCAAAGCAAAACCGCTCGTGGACTGGTTGCCATTTCGTGAAGTTTACGTGGACGAGATGATCAGGCACGAGGGCCTTCAAGACCAGGATTCCCTGTCATTGTGTGCCAGCCCAGCGTGTCAGAGCGGAGTTGATGGAGACGTGCGGTGCATTGACTGCACTGGCGGGCTGCTTATGTGCAGTGCATGCATCGTCAAGATGCACTACACTAGTCCGTTTCACAGGCTGCAGGTGAGTCCTGTTCTCCTACGAAGCTTCTGATCATCTGACAAGTTCGAGCGCAGCGATGGAACGGTTCCTTTTTCGACAAGTACTCTCTGCGAGAAGCCGGCCTTCGTATTCAATTAGGCCACGACGGTCATACATGTCCCGTCCCCTTCAAGAAGGACACCCCGCTGATGGTGATCGACATCACCGGCATCCATGAAATTCAAGTCGACTACTGCGACTGCGCGCGGATCGGTTCGTCACGGCACATCGTCCAACTTCTCTGGGCGTCTCTATGGCCCGCAACAGTCGAGCGCCCACAAACGGCCACCACCCCCTTCTCGCTCTCAAGACATTCCACGCGCTCACCGTACAGGGCAAGATCAATGCGTACAATTTCTGGTGCGGCTTGGAGCGCCTCACGGATGGTCTCGGTACGCGCAAAACCAAGGTGCGAAGCGCATGTAGCATTGGGCCGTGGTGTTTGCTGACGTTCGACAAAGTATCGGTACAAAGAATTCTTGCGATCGGTGCGGTGCTTTCGGAACGTGCGGATGCTCAAACACGCTGGAAGAAGCCACGACTCGGCTGGGATCGACGCGACTGCACCTGGCAAACTCGTAGTCCAGTGCCCGGTCTGCCCGCATCCCGGACAGAACATGCCCAAAGGATGGGAATCGGCACCTGAGGATGAAAGGTGAGCAAGATGTACCGTAAGTAACGTCTATGCGCGGCTAACATGGCTTAGATGGAAGCATGCCGCGTATCTTGCGGTAGACGCAAATTTCAAGTTGAAGATGAAGAATCGCGGAGTGCAAGATATTGAGCTTTCCCCCGGCTGGGGCTACTTCGTGAAGCAAGGCGACTACAGCATACATGTTGCTAAGTATGCGGATGAGAAGGAGGTGCGCCTGGGCATTTTATTTTACTGCTGCGTTGCGCCTCTGACACTCATGATAGATGAAGCACTGCGACTCCAACCACTCGGCCATTGATCATGCGAACACGCCGGCACTCAAGCGATTCAGTATCAACGGCGTGGACGCTGTTGTCTGCTCACGGCACGGCTGCTATCTTCGGCACTCAATGGGCGACTTGTCTAAGGGGGAACGGTTCGTGATACTTTCCTCATCGGCTTTATTCTTTCCACTGAACAACGCCTGGCAGGTACTCATGCATGGACTACATGCTACTCGGCGCGTTGAAGCTGAGCTTGCCGGATGTCAAGAAGCTGTACATATCCTACGACATCGCTTGTTCCTTCTCGCGGAACTTCTATGCCCGGATGGCCCGCTACCCTGAGGCGCGCGACTTCGATTTCAGTGCCATCAACATCACTTGGTGTGAAATGGCCAGTGCACGCATGGCAGTACAATTACTCTTAATCGTGGGGGGAGGAGGTGGGAGGCATTTTCTTTGATTTGAAGATGGACTGAGTCACTCACTGTGTGTGTTGACAAGCCTTGCTGGGCACCCATGCTTGTTGTCCAGCCTCACTGCATGCCCATGCCCATCATTCACCCTCATACCTGGTGACAGCCGGAGCTGCTGCGCAAGTGCTGCAGTGCATTGAAATTTTGTAAATCGTAGCCACCCGCATAGGAGGTGTATCAGCAGCATCCCTCACAACTCTTTGTATATGGTCCCATCCATTCATATTGGCTCCTATCCTGTGGACTCAAGCTCAGCCATGGTGATACACCTCGCTCTGCACTGCGAGGCAATCATTACAGAATTTTTGTACTTTCATCAAGTCGACAGACACGCAATTCTGGAGATCGCAGTATCGCACAGCAGTGTTCCAACCACGCAATTGGTTGCTCTGAATGCTTGCGGGATTGGAACCAGATTTCTGACCAAAAGTCCAAGCACCATCGTGGGTTGAAGCCCAGGAACTTGTCGAACACGGACGAGGCTCTTGCGGCAACGCTGGGCAAGGGCCAAAGGGAGCAGAAACCACACGGAGTTTGCTGGAACTGCGGCAAAGCCGGCCACTTTAAGGACAACTGCCCGAAGCCCCCGAAGCCATCTAGCTCCGGCGGCACCGGCGGCACCAGCAACAAGTCGAAGCAGGCCGCTAACGCCGTGGAGGAGGCCAACGAGGCATGGGTTGTCGACATTGACTCGGATGTCGGCTCGCTGCCGGCTCTGGAGAGTGTGTTGTCCGGCAATAGCAACTCGGAGGGTGACGACAATGCCGGTGGAGACTGGTTCTTGGAGGTCGATGAGCAGGAGGTGCCGGATGTCGAGGAAGATGTCTTGTCGGATTGTAAGCCTACAGCTTACAGCATGGCCGGGAAATGCTACATATATAGTGCTGGTTGGCAGAGAATATAACTTCTCTGTTAAACTGCCTTTTGGAGTAACGGTTATGACGCAGCATGTCTTGCCGCTTACACGGATGCAGAGTGGTTGGATGTTGGCACCGTGTCGGTGGACGACACCTTTGAGCTTGTCCAAGGTGTCAATGACCTAGAATCTGCGGAGACGGCGGCACAAGTCAGCACAGCTCGCGACAAGGCCCCGGTCCGGGAGCTCTACAACTCCGGCATGACGCGGCACATATCCCCTTACCGCTACACCTTCAAGAACTTCTCGGAGATCCCCCCTAAGCATTTTATGGTGGCAAACCAGGAAGGTTTTGACGCAACCGGCACCGGCAACTTGGTCATTGAGGTGCCGAACGGGTGGGATGCGACCAAGCTTTGGCTCACGGAGGTGGACTACACCCTCATTTCTATCGGCCACCTGGATGAGCAAGGTTACTCAGTGACCTTTGCTGATGGCAAGTGCACTATCCACGCACCTGGCAATGGCGAGAAGGTTGGCGAGATCCCACAATCTTTGAAGGGCTTGTACCGTGTCGAGCATGATGGCGAGCATGCCAACGCCGTGGCGGAAACTGTCACGGTCATGGAGCTGCACCGGCAGATGGGTCACATCGCGCCGAGCATTGCACAGCATCTGGTAAAAGAGGGCTTTGTCACTGGAGTGAAGCTCTACACGTCGACGGAGGAGCCTACCTTCTGCGAGTCTTGTGTCTACGCCAAGGCGATGCGTAAGCCGATGGTGAAGGAGCGCTCCGGCGAGCGTGCAAAGGAGTTTGCGGCTGAGGTTCACAGTGACCTCTGGGGACCATCGCTGGTCGCAACGAAGACCGGGCGCTGCTATTATGTGTTGTTTACCGACAACATGAGACGCCACACGTCACTCTATCTCCTGCGCTCCAAAGACGAGACCTTCTGGGCCTACAAGTCATTTGAGGCTTGGTGCACGATGCAGCACAAGGCGCACGTGCAGGTGTTGCATTCTGACCGTGGCGGCGAGTATCTGGGGAAGGAGTTTATTCTCCACCTCAAGAAGGCAGGAACGACGCGCAAACTTACCGTGCACAACATGCCGCACCACAACGGTGTCGCGGAGCGCCTTAATCGGATGCTGGTCGAGAAGGTTCGCGCGCTGCTGCACGCGAGCGGCTTGCCGAAGTTTCTCTGGGGCAAGGCAATCCATCATGCGGTCTGGTTGAAGAACCGGATGTTGACGCGCGCGCACGATGGCATGACACCGCACGAGGTGCTGACCGGACGCAAGCCCAATCTTAGCGGGGTGCGCAAGTGGGGCTGCAGTGTCTGGGTGCACGATGTGCGTGGCTCGAAGCTTGATCTGCGTGCGAGGGAAGGCCGTTGGCTTGGCTTCAACGACTCGTCAAAGGGCACGCGGGTGTATTGGCCGTTGACGAAGACCATTACTGTCGAGCACAACGTGTATTTTGATGACACGCGTGCGCCTGCCACTCGTCTCGAGGGGGAGCCTGACGCTGACTACATGTTAGTTCAGCAGAACGAGACAATGCCAGCGCGTGACATACCTGCACCTGCCAGTTCACCTCAGTCATCCACCAGCTCGTCTTCAGCTCCCGAGCTTGCGCCAGCAGCACCGCCTGTCAATCCTGTGCTCTTGAACGCGCCGCAAGCCCGTCATGTTTAAATGCCGTTGCAGTATGTCCGCAACTTGCACAGCGGTGTTGGGCGCTCTTCTGCGCGGCATGGTCTTCAGGTACCCGAGGATAGGCCGCAGGAGACTGGTGTGAACGTTGAGGGGGAGCAGGAGGGCAGCAGCGGGGCAGCGAGGGACGGCAACAACACGGTTGTCATGGTGGAAGAGGGCGACATCGAGGTGCTCGAGTATGCGCTGGCAGTGGAAATTGCCGAGGCCGAAGCACTGGAACATCGCACGCTTGCAGAGGCTCGTCTCTGCCCCGACTGGCCTCTCTGGGAGGATGCCATTTGCGAGGAACTCGACAAACTCGTCAAGGCCGGCACTTGGACGCTCGAGCAGCTACCCCCAGACGCCAATATCAAGCTACCCCCAGACGCCAATATCAGCTACAAAGCCTGGCTCGTCGCGCAAAGCTTCAGTCAAGTCCCTGGCATCGACTATTTCGATACGTACGCACCCATCGCAAAACTGCTGTCCATCCGCATGGTCCTCGCACTCGCAGCGCGCCGCAATCTCGAACTTCACCAAGTCAACATCAAGGGCGCATACCTCAATGGTGATCTCATGACGCACGAAGTTATCTACATGCACCACCCACCCGGATTCACACCCGCCGATGCTGCAGGACGTGTTCCTCATCTCCGCAAAATGCTCTACGGCCTCAAGCAGTCGGGCCGGCACTGGTACCAGAAGCTCACGAGCATTTTTGTCGACACGATGGGCTTGACCCGCTGCGTTGTCGACCAGGCTGTGTACTTCCGGCGCGCCGGCGCTTCGCTACTCATTGTCATTGTGCACATTGATACACCTGGTGCAGCGCTGGGAGGCAATTGTTCGCCAATTTTCGCACTTTTGACAAGTCAACAAGCGCAGCGTATGACCTCCGACTGCTTGATTAGTCTCTCCGACCAATCGCAAGACCAGAGCCATAGCTCCAATCATTGGAGCCTCGCAGCACAATCGCACAATCGCAATGATACCTTGGACACCACGCTTGGACCATTGACTCAGTCGCACACCATCTATGCAGTCATCCGACCACTTGTACACTGTTCCGACTGCGACCACGCGACCTCGAGCGCAACGTCTCCCACACCTGTCGCAACTCGGCGGAGTTCTGTCAGACGTTTCGATCGTCGAGATCATCGCTCGAACACGTGCGCCACGCCGCCCCGACCACTCTGCGACCTCTGAGTACCTTCACAGTCGCACCATTGTCCTCCGACCATTGTCCCACTCAGTTTTCGAGCTTGCATCGTATTTCTCCGATCCCGATTGTTCTGTGGTCAGCGCTCTGATTATCGCCTCATTGCTCCGATCATTGCACGCACAATATGGCATTCGTCTGACCGTTCGAAGAGTCGCAACATTGCAACGCTCGCCCGCAACCCCCTCACACATTGGAGCATATTCCCTTGCTCACCACGGCACCATTGTCCCCTATTCTTGTTATATTGTCTTGTCCGACATTGTAGGAGACCACTCCCATACTTCTTGACAGCGCAGATCATTTTCCATGTGCCTGCACTTCCCTCTTGACAGCGCTGATCACTTGCTCTACATTGTTTTCTACAGCCTCGCAGACCTTCATATACGTTCGCCTGACTCCCATCCATTGTTCATACCATGTGCAACTTGCGCATCATTGTTTGCCTTTGTTCCGATCGGTTTTCTTTGTTCCGACTGCATTTCGATTGGACTCGTACTATAGCGATCGGAACGTAAAAATAGCGGTCGGACACATGCTGCAATGGAGATTCGGTTCCCCCCTCACGGTTCAGATATCATTCGGAGCTCACACCTTCGTCTCTATCGTATAGTTAGCTCGAGGCTAGCTTCGTCGCCTTTGTCTTTGCCTTTGCCTTTGTCGTCGTCTCTTGTACTCAGTTTATCGCTCTCCTTGCTCTCATCTTATTCCATCGTCGTCCCATTAGCCGTCGCCCTCGCACCTCACTGCTCCGACAATCTTGCGACCTCAGCGATCGCAGTCGCACTGCTCACGTCCCGCAGCTGTCGCACCGTCGAACGAATTGCTCGCACGACTCGCCTCTGTCTTCCGACCATTCACACATTCAGAACGGTCCAGCATTGCTGCCTGCACAACTCGTCGTTGCTCCGACCATCTTGCGACATCGGAGATTGCCGCAGTGTTGCGTCTATCGTCTCGCAGCGGTTGCACCCTCAATCGGACCACTCGCGCCACTCGTTCTCACATTCCGACCATTGTTTCCACTCGTCCGAACGTTCACACGATCAGAACGGTTCAGCGTCGTCGCCTGCACTTCTCGTAGTCGCTCCGACCACCTCAAAACGACATCACACATCGCCCATCGCGTCGCACGTCGCCCATCGAATCGCACGTTGCCCATCGGAGCCACCCTCCTCACATCCTCTTTGATGATCGTACCCTCAGCCTCCAGTTGTTTGCAGTTGTTCACAGTCACTTGCAGTCGTTTGCAGTTGTTTGAAGTCGTTTGCAGTTGCTCGCAGTTGCTCGCAGTTGTTTGCAGTTGCTCGCAGTTACGTCCAGTCGCACACAGTCGCTCGCAGTTACGTCCAGTCGCGCACAGTGACTCGCACCACGCGACCCCATCTTTGGACCCTCATCGGCGACCCTCCGAGCATTCGCGCATTCCGACCAGGCCCACCGACCACACATCTCGTTGGAGACGCACTTCCGAACATCTTCGGGACCCTGACACTCACTCGCACACATCAACGGTACCCTCATCAGCGCTCTAGGGATCTGGTATCACACACATTTACTACCCTACTACCTGTGAGTGCCCATCAACAGATTCATACTTGAAATAAAATAATCTGCAAAGAGTAAGTGCATGTAACAAGCAAAATAATCCAAATACAAGAAGTAAACATGCATTGACTGATAAGGTATCTGTAATCTAGCCTCTGAGACCCTTGGCATTAAGTGCACATTGATTGTAGCTTTCTGGAGATATATAATATGTATATATTTATATTAGGAAAGGGGGGAGAATGATTTAAAAGAGCAGAATATAGTGCTGGGCAAGACAAGACAGAAGGCTCATATATAGCAAGGGTAGCCAGACATTCTACAATGACCTATAGCTTAGTGGTTAAACTGTCTGCCTTCGACTTAGATTATGTAATCTGAGTTGAGTATAGTGGTTCAATCCTTGCTATTGCCATTTTTAATAGTGTGACTGATCACCACCCCGGAAGACATTGGCAGGAGTGTACCATGCGGTGGTCGGCGACAGGTACAGTGCCTGTCGCCGACCTCCGCATGGTGCACGCGCGTCCATATGGTCACCCGTGGGAATTTATTACCGAAAAAAGAAGTTGTAGTATTTCTTCCCCTGAGTCCAACAAAATTGAAATCATATGTGTATCTGTGCTGGTTGGCTTGCAAAATGCAAAATACTCGCAGACACGAGTGTCTTTTGAAGTGTGAAGGCGTGAATATTATTAGACAGGAGCCAATAGCCCATACTGAGCCTATGCAAACAAATTGTCAAGTAGTGTAACAGCTAATGCTCCGGGTTTATATTATATAAGCTTGGGCTGTTGGTTCAAATCCCCTTGTGTGCAAATTTTTGATAACATGAAATTTGAACCCGGGTATTGCAATAGCCGGGCCAGAGAAGCATGACATAGTAAACCGGCCTAACCGCTTGAAAACTACGTCATGTTTCTCTGCACTACCCGTGGGAATGTTTTACCGAAAAAGGAAAGTATGCAGCCTGCTTTTCTGACTCGAGAACAATTGAAGATTTGCTTGTAGTGTTGTTAGTTAGCTTGCAAAACACAAAATACCCACAGAAACGAGTGTCTTTCGAAGTGCAAAAATGTGGATAGGCATTGGGCAGGAAGCTACTTAGCTAAGAATTACTCAATTAGGCAGTTGGGACGACGCGACTTGACCGTGGGATCTATTTCCTAAAGCGACTTTCCTGACGTGCACTTTTTGGCCTGACTGGTTGGAGAAAAAAACGATTAAGAGTAATCGTAAATTGGGCCGTCCCGAAATTCCATCTCATCGCCCATGGTCAGAATTGTCAGGAAGAGTTCTCATACAACGAGATGTTTGGCGTTGGCCGTACTCATGGCGAAACCATAGAAGGTGGATGGGCTGAACTCAATCCCGTGGCCTTGAGTACGCGCGAAATGGGCGGTCCGCAGCGCCGTGAGGTCCTTGACGACATATTGGACGCCTTCAACTGGCGAAAGACCATCAGAATTGGTAAGCCATCCGCTATCTCGGAGTATTGATGATAAGTATCCGCATTGCTATCATCTCAGGTACTGCCCTGAAAAAGGCCTTGATCGGCACCTTTGACGCTCTCGCACTACACCAACCCAAGTTCAACGAGATGGCGGAGCACATCCCTTTGGCCCTGCGAGATGAGTGGGCAGAGATGCGGGTGTACGACAAGGACAAGAAAAAGCCTAACCCGTACAAGGAGCCAGATGCCAGTGAGTGATGGTAATTTGTATTGCAATCAGAAACTAATTACGCGTGTTCGGAGTTACTACGCTTGCCGATGTACGCCTTGAAATGGTCAACGAAGAAGCGCTGGAAGCCGCTCGCGGGCATCTATCACCGCACGAGACGACTGCAAGTGTGTTCATTCACGATGACCGACCGTTTGCAGGCGCGTTCTTCAAGCACTGCACAAGAAACTGCCAAAACGTGCCGATGACGACGCCGAGAACGACAATGCCGATGGCAGGCGGAAGCGCAAGAAGAACACCAGACACTGTAGCTTAATAGCTATACATACCGATGGTCGTCGGTCAATGCATTACAATGTATGACCGATAAGGTATATATTATAATGGGTACTCAACAAATGCCAAATATGTTTGATCATGTGACTAGGTCGGAAAAAGTCTGGAAAAATCGGAACAAATAGTGAAAATATTCTCCAGCAAAATATTCCCATGGTTTTGGCAAAAGAGTGGCATCCATTATATTGCATGACGATAACATGATTGGCTGCCTGCAGGGCTCGTAAGCTCGCAAAAATAGGGCGAAATGAGGAGAAATTAAAATATATTTGGGGGCACCAGCTGCCAGCCTATTTCCGTTCCCACGCATCGAAGAATTCCCACGGTCCCAAAAGATGTCATTTTTAATCATTTGTGCTGATATATCATTCTTTCCGTAGGCCTTGATAAAATAGGAACAAATGAGAAAAAGTCGGACTAGATATGGGGGCACTTTTTGCTAGCTGATATCTACTCTCACGTGTCAGAATATTCTCATGGTCCCAAACAATTTCATTTTTGATCATTCGCTCTGGTACATAATCCTTTCTGTAGGCCCTGGGAAAACCCATTGATAACAATACAGTACATTTATGATGTAGACTTACATGTTCATCATATATACAGACTGTTCTGAGCCCAGTCCATTAGACTGCAAGCTGGATGGAAGCACAAACCAAAAGAGTATCTACTAAAATGTCCTGCAGCCATGATCTTCTGTACCTAAGCTACCAAAAATTGTACATGTATAGCTCTGGGTACTTGAAGAGTTATAGCATCTTTTCATGACCTAAGTCCCCCCTCAATTCTTCTCAAACACAATGTTATTAGTATTTATGCTGTTGAAATAGTATTGATACCCACATTTTGACCCTCTTTTGTGTACATTTGGCATGGTCTGACTGCTGTGGATGCTTAGTTGGAGTGGACCTAGATATAGCATTACTTTCTATATTTAACATATTAGTCTTTGGAGCCATTGGTACGCTGCATCAACACATACATTTTCATTATTTATGTATTTTGGCCAAAAGAATGGAGTGTGCCCAATAGCTCTTCAGGATGTCATCAATAAAATACCCAGATATTTCAGAGGACTCATAGACAATGCCCCACCAACCCGAGAAAGTATCAAGATCCTACAACAATGTGGCAGGTAATACTGTACTTCCACTCTGACATGCCCTCTAATATATAGAATGGTCCTAGGCTTGTACAAGTACATATGAATGGCCTTGTGCTCAGTTAGCATAGGCTTATTATCATCTAAGCTTCTATCACATGTCATAGTCCAGTGGAAAAAGAAAGGACCATGTGCCATTGCACATGCACCTGGGACAAGGACAGTGGTAGAGGCTGTATCAGGGTGGAAGTACAGCACCATCTACCAAGTCTTTGTAGAATTTCAATACTTAAACTCACTAGTGGGGGCATGGTCTCTGATCACTCTGAAATATTTAGGTATTTTATTGACCAATTCCTGGAGGGCTATTCAGCATACTTCTTTCTTTGGGCTAAAACATATAAATATTAAATATGTATGTTGAGTGCAGCGTACCAATGGGTCCAAAGAATAATATGGTAAATATAGGAAGTAATGGTAGATACTAGGTCCACTCCAACTGCGCATCTATCACAGTCAGACCATGCCAAATGTACACAAAAGGGGGTCAAAATGTGGGTATCAATACTATTTCAACAGCATAAATACTAATAACATTGTGTTTGAGAAGAATTGAGGGGGGGACTTAGGTCATGAAAAAGATGCTATAACTCTTCAAGTACCCAGAGCTATACATGTACAATTTTTGGTAGCTTAGGTACAGAAGATCATGGCTGCAGGACATTTTTAGTAGATACTCTTTTGGTTTGTGCTTCCATCCAGCTTGCAGTCTAATGGACTGGGCTCAGAACAGTCTGTATATATGATGAACATGTAAGTCTACATCATAAATGTACTGTATTGTTATCAATGGGTTTTCCCAGGGCCTACAGAAAGGATTATGTACCAGAGCGAATGATCAAAAGTGAAATTGTTTGGGACCATGAGAATATTCTGACACATGAGAGTAGATATCAGCTGGCAAAAAGTGCCCCCATATCTAGTCCGATTTTTCTTCATTTGTTCCTTTTATCAAGGCCTACGAAAAGAATGATATATCAGCACAAATGATTAAAAATGACATCTTTTGGGACCGTGGGAATTCTTCGATGCGTGGGAACGGAAATAGGCTGGCAGCTGGTGCCCCAAATATATTTTAATTTCTCCACATTTCGCCCTATTTTTGCGATCTTATGAGCCCTGCAGGCAGCCAATCATGTTATCATCATGCAATATAATGGATGCCACTCTTTTGCCAAAACCATGGGAATATTTTGCTGGAGAATATTTTCACTATTTGTTCCGATTTTTCCAGACTTTTCTGACCTAGTCACATGATCAAACATATTTGGCATTTGTCGAGTACCCATTATAATATATACCTTATCGGTCATACATTGTAATGCATTGACCGACGACCATCGGTATGTATAGCTATTAAGCTACAGCGTCTGGTGTCGGAGAATGCCACCGTATTAACCCTATATACCCGTCAGCGAAGACATAGGGAGGAAAAATGTGGTCACCTTCTACCCCAGAGGACCAGCCTGAGGTCCTCTAAAGCCGCACGCCGTGCCCTCGACCTGCTGGTGCAAGCTCTTGCTCTTGACGAAGGCCCGCGACGAAACGTCGCATATGGTGGAGCCTGAGATTGTCCGAGCCCACCCTGTCGGTGATGATACGTTGAGCTTCGACAACATACTTGTCGATCCATTTCTGCACAGTGCTGACGAAGTCCGGCACCCATCCGTCCTCGCCGAGTTGTTCGGAGAGACGATCTCGCAGCCCTACGCAGTTGTTGTCCAGCGTGCACTCCGTGGCGGCGTCTCTGCGAGGGTCGTCAGTCGGGTCACTATGTGAGAGCTGGCAGCGGTACAAGCTGCCAAAGATAATGGTTAGCTAGATCTTCATATTGGACGGGCCACGCACCTGCGCTTCCCGGACTGCTCGCGTCTACGTTTCCCCGTAATCGAATGTCGCGCAGCTTTGCTAACTCTTCGGCGCCCTTTGTTGGCTTCATAGTAAAGTTTTTGATAGAGCTTGCGCTCCTCGCGCTTGCTTGAGAGAGATTGTCAGAGTGCGCTGCAAAACCAACGGACACTGCACGCACCGATGGTAATAAGGCACGCCAATCGTATTAGAGTCTGTCTGCCTGTTCATGGTTTGGGGAACGTGTGTAAGTAGAGTAGTTTGAAGTTGTAGACAGAGGGGTGAGCGGTGAGCTGTCGAAGGGGAGGATTGGTGTGAGAGGCAGGAAGTCGACTCAAGCGCGTTCTCTTGCAGTAAGCCTCGGCACCTGACCCCAACTCACCCTTCGTCCACCCTGCCCCTAAAATTCTCATCTATATTTACGAAGGTGGGGCGTTGCCTAGGAGTGCCCACAATTATCCATGGCATTATTCTCCATTGTTCGACGCACCTACCGCTCGATGTGCATTCTTTTGGTCGGCGGCCCGGGCACCCGCCCGTCACGGCATTGTTCCACTGCTCTGTTTAAATGAAGATCGCCGTCGCCTCCCATCTCTCGTGCCCCCGCCGGCCCCGTCCGCTGCCCCCCATCTACTTCACTGTCGAGCTTTATTTTACTTCTCGAGTCTTGCTGTGAGGTGCGCCTGCCAATTTTATTATTTCTACATACACCTACTTTGCCATCGCGTCTACAAATCCCGGACAAAGCTCGCCAGTGTACCCTACCGGGTCCTCTTGCCGCGTCCGTGGTCGCTAGTCGTCGAAATATTACCCTGCGCACCAACCTCCTTGGCAACTCTTGGCGAGAGCCCGACAGGGACCGCTTGACGCGTTGGGGCACGTGCGTCGGGCCACTTCTTTGCACTTTTTCTTAACCTTTTCAACTTAAACTGACCCTCTATTTTTTGTTTCGTCCTACAGGCATTTGACGCGTTACAACGCCCTAGAAGCGCGTCAAGCTCAAACCTGTACCAATGTCACGAACGGTGTGTCCAGCAACTATACCCCGGACCATCGCAGTCACTAACGGCACGAAAGACGCGTTCTAAACGTGTCTTCTCTCCCTATGAAATCGACGCCACCTCCTGTTGCCCATGGCTGTCCTCTCAGTGGACGACAACTGCGATATGGACGCACTGGTGTTCGCCGCATTCGAACGGGCTGATAGTGCCGACACGGATGCCGAGTCCGGCCCCGAAGCCGCGGAGCTCACCTTCCATGACGCGTCGGCCTCTAGCCGTCAGCGTGTCGACACGCCGGATGTGCCCCATGTCAGCGACGAACAGAAGGCGCTGGAGGCGGAGGTGCTATCAGCACGTCAACGGCACACCATCGTTCGGCGCAACCGTCTCCGACAGCAGTCGATGATATCCAGCCGCATGGTGGTGTACAAAGTTCGAACCAAACTGGTGGCAAAGTACTCCAAGCCGAAAAAAATTACCGTCCGCCTTCTTGCGGAGAGGCTTCCGCACGCTCGAGGGGGCTGGGTAGGCATCCGGGATCACGGTATTCCCCTGGTTACCAAGGTGACGTTGGCGAGGTTGAGCAGGCTGAGGTTTCGTTATTTTGCGTGGAACGGAAGGTGCGTCTCGCTCGCTGGCTTCTCACGTATGCAATTTAAACTGATTCCGAGGCCCAGGACCCACCATGCAATTGTGGATCATAAGGGGCGAATCATCGGTAGCCTGGCAGGGCGACCCGCTGGCGACGACACTTGGGACGATGACTGCGTCGGCGCATACGAGGAATTGACCAAGGGCGTGGAAGAACTCAAGCTCACCCCCGATCAGCGATACCATCGCCGGGGCAATTACCCTGCGTTATCAATGGGGATATCGTACGGAGGAGGCCAAACGGTGCGTGATCATCTTCTTCCTATAGCTAAAGGCCTAATCTTAGTGGGTGCAGGAGCCCGCCGAGCTGCTTCTCAGCGAACACAATAAGCCCATAGGCAAGAAGCTCCGACGCGGACGTGGTGTTCGCCGCATATCTGGATTCATGAACGGTGAGCCCTCATGCAGCGTCTTAGTTTCTCCTACATTTCTCACTGGTCGGTGCGAAGCCACATTCGCGGTCGGGTCTCCGAAAATGTACAAGGTCTACGAGGGCAACATGCAATCCATTCTGGACCACCATCCCGATCT
This sequence comes from Auriscalpium microsporum, assembly GCA_019914985.1. NCBI lineage: Eukaryota > Fungi > Basidiomycota > Agaricomycetes > Russulales > Auriscalpiaceae > Auriscalpium > Auriscalpium microsporum. Next base: position 199,230 of record JAHLMG010000031.1, read on the forward strand.
GCAGCTTCCCTACGACAACTCCATCCATGCCGCAACAACTTTCAACTTCGGACCCAACGTCGTGACCAACATCCACCTCGACTCTGCCAACCTTCCAAGTGGGTGGTGCAGCATCGCATCCTTGGGCGAGTATAATCCGAAGACAGGCGGGCACATCATCCTGTACCACGCGAAACTTGTCATCGAGTTTCCTCCTCACTCGGTCATACACATCCTGTCCGCCTCCTTTCCCCACGGCAATATTGAAATTGGCGAGAATGAGACGCGTGCCTCCATAACTCAATACACGGCGGGTTCCCTATTTCGACGGGTGGCCTATGGACATCGTACTGCGGACGAGTTCGAGGAGGAGGACCCGGAGGGGAAGGCGGCTATGGATGCCGGTAAGCGTCAGCGCTGGAAGGAGTGGATGGGTGTTTTCTCGAAGTATGAGGAGCTGGCCAGTGACATCGAGCACGCGTTCGACCTTGCTCCAGTAGTAGTACAGCCTGTCGATTAGTACATAGCCATGGAATATTGAACCCTTTGTTCTGCTTGCACGTGAATCGCGACGCACGGTTGCGTTGATCGCCCACGGGCCACGGTCGGCACGGTCGGCACGGTCACGAGACCGAGAGCTCCCGCTACACTCCTCTATCACACATCCCCGCACCGGCCGCACCCCTACCCGATGCCACCGAAAAAAACCCACAAACCCTCCAAGCCTTATGGCTTCTTTGAATCCTCTGGTGGCGGCACGCGCAATACCATTCTCCAGGCCTCCTCGGATGGTCGTCGTCTGCACCCGTTTGTTACCGTCCTTCCCTCGCGCGTTTACACGCAGACGGTGCGCGCCGCAACCCCAACGTCGCAGCCGGATGAATCACCGCAAAATTCCGTGGCTGTTTTGGACGGCGAGTTTGATGGAAGCAGCTCGAGCGTTCCGTACGACGACGGCATCCTGGGTGTGGACGACAGTGGCGAGGTTGTACAGGTGACAGAGGCAGACGTCGCTCTAGGACGGGCGAAGAGATATCAAAACTCGGTGCGTTGACTTCAAAATACTTCTTACTTGCCTCTAATGGAACTCCAGGACTTCCCTCTACTCTCATGGATTGCGCTCCGAGATCAATATCTCGATGAAGTTCTTCGTCTAGAAGGCAGGGGCTCGTACGCAACTGCGGTAGCCTGCCCTATGTGCGACACGGGCGAAGAACCAAGCATCCGATGCTGTGACTGCATTGGTGGCGAGTTACTTTGCGAGCGCTGCGTTGTCAAGCACCATTTGCGCAATCCTCTGCACCGTGTCGAGGTGCGTAGTACCCCAATGTCTGCGCAGGATGGGACTGAATGTATACAGAGGTGGAATGGCTCCCTCTTCGAGCGGACGTCCTTAGCGGCGTTGGGCTTACGGATTCAACTCAACCATGCCCCAGGCACCCTCTGCGGCCACCGAGAACCGGCTCGATCTGACTTCATTATCATCCACACAAATGGTGTCCATACCGTCAGCCTCGACTATTGTGGCTGTGGACGTGCGGCGGGCCTCCACCGCCGTCAGCAGCTGCTCCGCCTTTCCCTGTGGCCCGCTACGACAATTGATCCCAATACCGCAGCAACGTTCGTGGTCCTCAAGAAATATCACCTTCTGTCGCTCACGGGAAAATTAACTGGCTACGACGCCTGGAGAAGCCTTGAGTTGGAGACCGATAACTCGGGGTGCTGTAACCTTCCGGTACGTTTGCGTGCTATTTCCTTTCGAGCTCAGTTTCAGCCTGTACTAACTTCGTTGTAGGATCGCCTCCCGTCTTGGATGGTCATGATGCAGGAATAGCGCCACATCGCTATGATGAATCGGGGTGGGCGGGGTCATGACGCGTCAGGAGTTGGGGGAACAGCGGATGGAGAGCTCGCTGTGCAGTGCCCGGCATGCCCGCTGCCTGGCATCAATCTGCCAGAGAATTGGGATGCGGTGCCATACAATCGTTCGTAAGCATTCCTCATGCTACTTATGTTTTGAGCGAGCAACTGACTCTTCTATTGCAGCTGGCTATATCGCCCGATTGTTGCCATGGACGCAAACTTCCGCATGAAGAACCGCTTGCGGTTGTCCAAGACGAAGGACCCCGGGCTGCACACTGGCAAGGCTTACTTTGTCGGCGACGACAAGTACGATGAATATGTGGCGGCTAATATTGATCAGGACGAGGTAAGTTTGCGAGTATCGCCTATGATATTGCACATTAACAAACATATCGTAGATGAGCGGCTGCTCCAGATCTGCAGCACTCACTGCCGCCAATCTGAAGAGCACGAATGGCCTCAGGGTGACAGGCGTGGGCGGAATTTTCGATGCGAGGCACGAGTACTGGTTGCCCAACGGCCTCGGCGACCTTCAAAAGGGAGAACGGTGCGTATCCCGGTCCTTTGCTACTCAGCGGACATCCTAACTAATGCTCGTTCGCCTTCAAGTTACTGCAACATGGATTATATGTTTTTTAGCGCAATCAATCAATTCAAGACATCGTCGCTACTTGTTTCCTACGATATTGCATGCCAGTGGCATAAGAACCTGCCGAGGCGCGCCGCATCAAACCCTGACTGGAACCTCCCCAACGACATCAACTACGTGGTTCCGAAGTTTCACATAGCCGCGCACCAGGAGATTTGCCAGGAAGACTTTGACCTCTCGAAGATGCGAGGCGCAGGCCAGACGGATGGGGAAGGTCCCGAACGCGGGTGGTCGCAAGTGAATGGCGCCGCCTCGAGCACGAAGGAGATGGGGCCGGGAGGTCGACATGATACAGTGGACGACCACTGCGGGCATTCGAACTGGCGAAAGACTGTGGGGCTTGGTAAGCAACTTTGTTGTTATTCACACCAGCACTAGCTGATGGCTCCACAGGTGTTTCTCTCCTCCGAAGATTGAAGGCGGCGCTTGTACAGGCCACCGAGCAGGGCGACATCTACACGGAGTTTACAAAATCCCTGGAGCTCGACCACCCCGTGCAGGTATGTCTCCTCGTCTTATGTCCTCAATAAAAGTCGTTTACATCCCCCTGCAGCCCCCAGAGCTGCTTGAGGACTTGTGGGCAGCTGCCAGAAGCAACTGAAGGCAACAGGTTATGGGCCCTGAGCTCTAACCCACAATCTTCGACTCATATCTCGCCTCCCTCGCATTCGACCCCCACGCAAATTGGCACGGTCACAGGCACTCCTACCCTCGTCCCACTCACCAATTTCCGTGCGAATCCATCGAGAACTGCGCTCCCAACGGCTTACACAAGTATTTTCCCCCTATTTCCAACATTAACGCACCCCGGGCGCGTTTCGCAACCGTTTCGTGCTCAAATTCGTACACGGGTCGGTCCCCAGGCCAGTCACCCGCACGCGAAGTTTATTGGAGCTAGGGTCATTCGTTCGTCTGCAACGAGCTCGTCTTTATCGCCTCCTATCACTCACTGCTGCATCGCACCACTCAACGCCTCGTTGCTCCACAACCCCTACTCGGAACACGTCGCCGTCTCGCACACATCGTCTAGGCCCTGCCTACCACCTCCGTGCCAAGTTATACACATCCGTTCGCCGCCGTTCGGCCTCAGCGACATCATCTTCATTCCTCTCCCACTGCTGTTCGACTCATCGTCCTATCGTTCGGCTTGTTGCTCCACAACCGCTGCTCGGATCACCTCACCGCTTGACACATACATTCTACACCTTGTCCGCCACCTCCGTGCACATCCATAGCCCCGTCGTCATCGTCGTTCCCCCGCTATCGCCTATCTCATCATGAAGGACACTCCTGACATCACCAAGCTCGGGGAGGACAGCTACATCACATGGGTCTCCGAGATGGCTGCCTGGTTCCAGACCAAGGGCTTCTGGCTCCTCGTCAAGGGCGAGGAAGTCATGCCCTTGTTATTATCAGTTGCTTCTGGCAGCTGCCCACAAGTCCTCAAGCAGCTCCTAGGGCTGCAGGGGGATGTAAACGACTAGTATTGAGGACATAAGACGAGGAGACATACCTGCAGGGGGATGTAAACGACTAAAGAGCAGTAAAGTCGTCCCCCTGCAGTATAAGGCAATATCCGGAGATTTCCGAGACCGTGGGAACTTAGCCTCTGGCACTCGCAGGAGTGGACACAGAGCACCCACTTCAACACTCCCCCCTGCTCCAGACCATCTCCACATCTCTACAGCTCTAACCCCATCATCCTCCGAGTCACCTCCACCTTATCACGAGACAGAGGCTTGGTCAATGCATCCGCAGGCATCTCCGCAGTTGGAATGAACTTTGGAGTGAGCAGCCCCTTCTGCACATTGTCCCGAAGCCAGAAGAAGCGCAAGTCCATATGCTTCATGCGACCATGATGCTCTGGGTTCTTGGACACACTGATAGCCGACTGATTATCCATGTGGATCACAGAAGGCTTATTAAGCTTGTACCCAAACTCCGAAAGCAGGTTGCGCATCCAGAGCACCTCCTTGCCTGCGTCAAATGCAGCAATGTACTCTGCCTCGGTTGTAGAGCTCGCGACAAGGGATTGAAGCTTAGAGCTCCAGGAAACCACTCCTGTCCCAATGCGCAGCATATAACCAGAGGTGGACCGCCCGCCATCAGGCTCGCCAGCATGGTCCGCATCAGAGAACGTCTCAAAGAGCTCGTCCGAGTCTGAAGGGCCGTACACCAACTTCATGTCCTTGGTCCCCTGCAGATAGCGGAACAGGTGCTGAACCGCTTTCCAGTGCTGGGGACCCGGGTTCGAGACGAACCGACAGAGGACAGAAGCAGCAAAGGCAATGTCCGGGCGAGTAGCCTGAGCAAGGAAGAGGATAGAGCCAACAGCGCTCCCATAGGGCACGCGCTGCATGTAGACACGCTCCTCCTCGCTCTTGGGCCCCATCTCTGCCGTGAGGCGAAGACCAGGCACCATAGGCGTTGTCACCGGCTTGCAGTCGCTGTGGTTATAGCGCTCGAGCAGGTCAACCACGTACTGGCGCTGGGAGAGCATGATGCGCCGCTTGGGACGATCCCGAGTGATCTGGATGCCCAGCAGGAAGTTGGTCTCCCCCAGATCGCGCAGCTTGAAGTGAAGACGCAGCTCGTCGACTAGCTGGTCGAGGATAGAGGCGCTGTTCGAGGCAAGTGTCCCGTCGTCAACAAAGACAGGCAGGATGACACGGACCTCCCCATGGGAGAACACGTAGATGCTCGCATCCGAGTAGATGCAGACAAAGCCCATCTTGTCACATAGGATGCCTGCCAGCTTGATCTTCCATGCACGAGCCGCCTGCTTCAGCCCATAAATGGACTTGTTCAGGAGACAGACTGTGCCGGGTGGACCGCGCTCGAAACCCTCAGGCTGCTTCATGTAAACGACCTCGTCCAAGTCGCCATTCAGGAATGCATGGGAGATGTCGATGGAGCGTAGATGGAGGTCCTCAATCGCAGCAAGCGCAATGACGACGCGAATGGCCTGGAACTTGGCAGTAGGAGCGAAGGTCTCAAAGAACTCAAAGCCAGGACGCTGACTGTAGCCCTTGGCAACAAGTCGAGCCTTGTAGCGCTCGATTGAGCCGTCTGCGTTGCGCTTGATCTTGTAGACCCAGCGACAACCAATTGCAAATGCACCCTCGGGCAGCGGGACTAGAGTCCATGTCCCGTTAGCGATCTGCGCATCGTACTCCTCCTGCGACGCAGCCATCCAAAATGGCGCATCTGAGCGCTGCATGGCCTCCTTGTAGCTCATCGGCTCGCCCTGCGCAGAGAAGAAGGCATGCTCGAGCGGCGCGTGGACAAGGTAGAGGCCTTGCGCAAAGGCAATGGAGTCAATGGCGTCCTCTGCCTCATCGATGACGTCGAGTGGATCGTCTTCCTCCCCAGAGGACTCGATGACAGGAGCAGGCTCGCGCATTTTGGCTTTGGCAGGAATAGGCGTAGCCTTCCACCACTCGCCTGGTCTGCGATGAGTCCTGGAGCTGCGACGGACAGGCTCAGCAGGTGAGCGCGTTCGCTTGCGACCGCGTTTGCTCGGACCAGGAGCAGGCGGCAGCGAAGGCGACGGTGCAGGTGGCGAGGGCGCATGGTCCTCTGGCGATGATGAGCGCGACGGAGCGGGAGACGCAAGATCCGGCTCAGAACGTGGCGCTGAAAGTACCTCTTCTGCAGGTGCCCCCCTGCAGGTGCGTCTGAAGGTGCCTCTGAAGGTGCCCTATCTCCCCCTGAGGCGGAGCTTGCAGCGGTTCAACAGAAGCTGGCTCATCTGGAAGCGAAGGAAGAGGTGCAGGAGCTGGTGGATCGAGTGCTGGGAGAGTAGACTTGGTCCCAGGGAAGTAGCGCTCGTCGAATTCCGCTCTCTCGCTGATCAAGACCTTCTTCGTCGTTGGGTTGTAGAACTTCCAGCCCTTGTAACCCGTAGGATAGCCTAGGAAGATGCACTTCTGCATGTGCGACTCGAGGCTCTTGCGCTGATCCCGCTGGACATGCACATAGGCCGTACAGCCCCACACTCGAAGGTGCGAGACGTCTGGCTTCTGGCCATGCCATAGCTCGTAGGGCGTCGTTTTGGGCACAGCAGATGTAGGAGTGCGATTCCAGACGTGCACGTAAGCTGACAGCGCCTCCCCCCAGAAGGACGCCGGCAAACGCGACTCGGAAAGCATAGCAGTGACCCCCTCCTGCATAGTGCGATTTGCACGCTCTGCGACTCCGTTCTGCTGAGGCCGATTGCGCACAGTGTGGCGGCGCCCGATGCCATGAGCAGTGGTGAAAGAGATGAACTCGTTCGACATATACTCCCCACCCTTATCGTCCTGCAGATCCTTGATCTTCGCATTCAAGTGGTTCTCAGCATACGCCTTGAAGTCCTTGAACGCAGCAAAGACCTGGTCCTTGGTTCGCATGAAGTAGACGGCACGGAACCGGGTGTGGTTGTCGATGAATGTGACCCAGTAGCGATACCCGGACGGTGTGCGGACAGGCAGAGGAGGACCATGGACATCCGAGTGAATGAGATGGAGTGGAGCACGTGCTCTGTGCGTCGACGAAGGGAAGGGATTGGCGTGCATCTTGCCGGCCAAGCACGGCTCGCAGATGGGATCGGGTTGCGCGTCCGAGTTGAGCGTCATCCCCGACACCAGCTGGTCGCGAAGAATCCGTCGTATCGTGTCATGCGAAGCGTGGGCGAAGCGTCGATGCCAAAGTGACAGATCTCGAGGAGTTGAGCTCGAGACCAGAGCCTGGAACGAAATGGGCTCTGTAGTGCCTTCCAAAAATGCTGTGTTGGAATCGTCGACGCGAGCAGGATTAGAGTCAGGACTGCACTAGTAGCGGCGCCAGCAGACTCGACAGCAGGAGACGCAGATGCTGCGTTTGCAGACGGCTGGGAGCAGACCAGCTCCTTGAGGATGCGCTTGTAGCAGCCGTCGGCAAGATGCCTTGCCTCTGCAATGGGTGCACTGGATACGCGGCTTTGCATCCCGGGAGGCCTTCTGCTGTGCCGCTTTCGCAGCAGCAGCAGCTTGAGCACCAGCAGTAGCTTGGGCAGCGGCGAGCGCGACCTGCGCAGCAGCTGCAGCAGCAGCCTTGGCCTCATCCTCCGCGCGACGCTTGCTGCCAATCTCCTCGTTCTGGAACGCCTCGCGAAGCGAAGAGACGTCGAGAGAGTCGAGGAGGAGGAGAGCAGACCGGAATGACTGGAACTCGGAGGGAGGTGCACGTATCATGGCCATGCAGACAAGCTCTGCATCGAGTTCCTCGATCGTGAAGACCTTGGGACGCAGGTTCTTGCAGCGCAGCGCGGCGGCCTCAATGCGAGTGGTGAGAGCAGAGAGCGTCTCGTTGTCCTCCTTGCGAATGGAGAAGAGATCATCGTATGCGTTGAAGCGACCGATGGGACGCTTGGTGACATAGAAGACCTCGAGACGGTTCCACATGACGACCGGGTTGTCCTCCTCTCCGCCAAAGATGGTGCGCTGTGCAGGAGAGACAGCAAGGAAGAGCGAACCGGCCGCTTTCGAGGCCTTCTCCTTCCACTTGAGTTGCTCAGCAGCATCCGACGAGGGCATGACTTCCTCGCCCTTGACGAGGAGCCAGAAGCCCTTGGTCCGGAACCAGGCAGCCATCTCGGAGACCCATGTGATGTAGTTGTCCTCCCCGAGCTTGGTGATGTCAGGAGTGTCCTTCATGATGAGATAGGCGATAGCGGGGGAACGACGATGACGACGGGGCTATGGATGTGCACGGAGGTGGCGGACAGGGTGTTGTAGATGTATGTGTCAAGCGGTGAGGTGATCCGAGCAGCGGTTGTGGAGCAACAAGCCGAACAATAGGACGATGAGTCGAACAGCAGTGGGAGAGGAATGAAGATGATGTCGCTGAGGCCGAACGGCGGCGAACGGATGTGTATAACTTGGCACGGAGGTGGTAGGCAGGGCCTAGACGATGTGTGCGAGACGGCGACGTGTTCCGAGTAGGGGTTGTGGAGCAACGAGGCGTTGAGTGGTGCGATGCAGCAGTGAGTGATAGGAGGCGATAAAGACGAGCTCGTTGCAGACGAACGAATGACCCTAGCTCCAATAAACTTCGCGTGCGGGTGACTGGCCTGGGGACCGACCCGTGTACGAATTTGAGCACGAAACGGTTGCGAAACGCGCCCGGGGTGCGTTAATGTTGGAAATAGGGGGAAAATACTTGTGTGAGCCGTTGGGAGCGCAGTTCTCGATGGATTCGCACGGAAATTGGTGAGTGGGACGAGGGTAGGAGTGCCTGTGACCGTGCCAATTTGCGTGGGGGTCGAATGCGAGGGAGGCGAGATATGAGTCGAAGATTGTGGGTTAGAGCTCAGGGCCCATAACCTGTTGCCTTCAGTTGCTTCTGGCAGCTGCCCACAAGTCCTCAAGCAGCTCTAGGGCTGCAGGGGGATGTAAACGACTTTTATTGAGGACATAAGACGAGGAGACATACCTGCAGGGGGATGTAAACGACTAAAGAGCAGTAAAGTAAGTCGTCCCCCTGCAGTATAAGGCAATATCCGGAGATTTCCGAGACCGTGGGAACTTAGCCTCTGGCACTCGCAGGAGTGGACACAGAGCACCCACTTCAACAGCCC